>JADLZK010004264.1:0-109540 GCA_015847255.1 Hyparrhenia diplandra | reverse complement strand
CGTTGTGGGAGGGGGTGAATAGGTATTTATACCCCCGCGGGCCCAACGATTGAGGAGTTAAGTGTGTACTTGCCCGCCCCGACCTGTGACACTGCCGCGTATGCGTGACTGCTTGTCGCACCATATGCATGGCTTTCTTGCCGCGCCCGACTACGACAAGGTGTGAAACTTGGTATTTTTGCTGGTGATGGGGACTTGGAGTGATGTTTTGTGTGCGGATTTGAGTTTAGAGCACTTGGTCCACGCAGATGCAGAATCCTAGCATCCCTCTTGATAGTGCGGCATTTCCTAAACTCAAGATTCAAAATATGAAATAATTTAAGCGTCTTGATCCGAAACACCATCATCTAGCTTATTTGATATCTTTGGACCTGTACATCAACTCCTTATTTTATTTCACACTTTTTGTCATCTTCGTAAATCTCGGTAGTCCTCTAATTCGGTGGTCTTCAACGCCAAAACCCACTTAGAGCTTGATTGTACCCACACTCCGGCTCCGACGGCGGCGGGCACGATGAGAGAAACGGACGACCTTGCTTGACAGCGGGCCGGGCCCGTCTGGGCCGTGGGCCGGCGGCTTTGTTAAGGGGTGGTCGTGAGATAGTATTGGCCGTGCTTCATCACCTCGTGTTGCGGTTTTTTTTGTAATTACAGGCACGACCATGGTCGAGGGTACACAACTTTAAAGATGCCTAGAAATTAAGCGTGCTTGATGCTTTACAAAGGGGCACCTACTATTCGTGCTCCATTCGATTTGTACACAAGCCATGCATTAACTCAATTATTGCTCTAAAATCGGTCTTTATATAAGTTTTTCAGATTTATCAATTTTACTTTCATTTATTTTAGTTTGGTCAATTTGAGTGAACAAAAGATAATGCAAATCGAAAGACAGAAAAATAATAAAAAAATAAAAAGATGATGGGATAGCGGCGGAAAAGAAGAAAGGCGTGGGGATTAAGGACAACTAAATGGATTTGTAAATACTCCCTTAGTTCTAAGTTACAAGTCACTTTCACTTTTTAATACATCAATTTTGTTATACATCTAGATATAATAATATGTCTAGATACATAGCAAAATGAATGAATCAAAAAAGTCAAAATGACTTATAATTTGGAATAAGCGAGTAGTTTTGATTCCGATGCAAAAATTGTTGTCGTTGGTATTGTTATTGATGTGAAAGTCAAAATGACTTATAATTTGGTACATTTTCATCATCATCACCATGTTGTTTTTATCACTTATCCGGCGACCAAGGATGGCGCCTTTAAGCTTGTTGGTCGACCTAGGGCAACCTTGGCTCGTTCACACCCCACGGGGTCCGTCGGTGAGAGATTTGACAACAGCGGTGCTGGTTTGCCTAGAAACTAGCAGCCCATCGTCACCCAAGCACAATTGGTCATCTTTTTTGGTGGTTTGCTCGCAAACCTCTCCGTTTTCTTCACCATATGTAAGTGTGATCCTCGCATCAACGGAACTTCAAAGAGGTAAAAAAGATAAGACATGCAATAAAAATAAATAAGAAATGGCAAGATGACATGTGGGGTATCGATAACTCTAAGGTATTGCCATCCATCTAAACTCATCCAACTAAAAAATTAGAATATACCTATCTCCTCAACTAAACACGTAACAAAGATGACAACATGGCACGGGCGTCATCCTCGAAGGTTGTTGCCATCGCTCGGCGCGGCGAACCCGATCATTCAAAAGGGGTGTCCCTAGGGCCGATGGGGCGTGGTCCTAGAGGGCCCGCTGCTGACCCTCGGGGCCACCTTGGAAGGAGCTTCTTCAAGGACCTTCCTCGCCCACATATGAAGCTGGAGAAGCACGGAGGAGGTGGGGGCGGCCAAGCCGACACCGGCGGAGGTGCCGGCCGATCGGAGGCCCGGTCGCGGACTCAGCGGCCGTGATCGATGGCAGGGGTAGGGAACAACGTGACAAGGCCGCCGGTGCGGCTGAATATGCGCCGGTTTCCAACAGCGCCGCCAGTGCCGGGCACCTGGCGCGAGGTGTGAGTCACGCGTCACACATGGGCAGAGTGGTCGAGATCTCCGTGTTGGACCGAGACCGCCACCTAGAACGCGGCCTTTTTGGGCGATGGCGATAGATGTTGTTCCTGCCAGGCTTCCCCGTGCTGCCACGCATACAAGGGCCCAGCGGGTGGTGGGACACAGCGTGCGATGGCGGCGATGTTGCGGCGCTCCAACGGACACATCGAGGGGGTTCGCCCGGCGGGTGCTCAGAAGGTGGGCGTCGCACCCTTGCGGTGGTAGCGCCCGCCACCCTGTTGTGGACCAAGGTCTTCGACCACTCGTCCAAGCTTCCACTTAGGGGGCGAGGATAGCGGCGCATCTCAGGCATCGGTCGCCGAGGATAGGGAAGCCCTCGTCTTACAGCAGCTTCGGCGACCCGGGGGAGACGACGGTGGAGGCCAAGCTAGAGTATGAGGCCATGTTCGGCGACGACCCGTAGCCTTGAGGCCGCCGAGTCATTCTTTGGAGCTTTCCCCGACCTCGCCGCCCTTAGCAATCCCCACGGGCGGCCTTGCGCCGCGCATGAAAGTGCCACCACCGTCTTTTGCGTATTCGAGAAAAACAATAGGGACTGGTCATGTCCATCCCATCCCGTAACACATGCTTAGGGCTTGCTCGTTGCTCTTGCTAGATGGCTCGGACAAAGGCATTTCAGAGGAGAGAGATTACAGAGGTACTATTGTCTTAGGGCTCCTTTTTGGGACACGGGATTGAAAAACACATGAATAGGAAAAATGTGTAGGAATGGGATAGGATTGCATGTGTAAAAAACTAAGGCTTGAAAAACATAGGAAACTTGTTGTACTTGGTTGTTTGGATGAAAACGGAAATTCGCTGGAATAGCAACCCTAGGATATATCTAAGAGTTTTATTAGGGATTTTTTCGTGCATCGTCACTGGTGCTCGTGCGTTTCCACATCGAGAGTAGGCAGGCTTAGCTTTTCTCTCCCCCACGTGCGTCGTTGCCGTGCGTATCGACTGCTCTTGCTGATCTAGCAAAAACAAGAGCTCCGACGGGATGTTTGATTTCCTACGTTTCTCCTGTGAAACAGATGACAGAGGATTCTTTCCTCCAAATTTCGTACGGCTCAATCCTCCAAAGTAGAGTACATTTTTCCTATGAAATCCCTTTTGATCCAAAGAGCTCTTGGTTTTGCCGTAGGAGTGGTTACTCATCCCTGCTCTTCTCTCTTCTTTGCTTTCTCTTGCATACCGGTCTAGGGCCAACACAATTACAGGCATCACTAAATAATAAAGGATGACTGGAGACAACTACAGACTACAGTATTCTGCATATCAATTATCAACCACTAATAAGCAGTCCACCGACGTCCACAAATCGGTCTTGGCATGCGTCCAAGGTTAGGTCAATACAATTGCGCGGACCTTTAATTTTTCTCCGGTAAAGTGGCTTTTGGGTATGCCAGGGTCAGTTCCCGCCGGCCGCGGGCCGCGCACTCACTCCCGGCAAAAAGTCCGACGATCCCACCGTACGTGGTCGCCGCAATAAGATGCATGGTGCCACCACCGTACCAGTTGGGCGAAATCTCGAGCACACGCTGGGGAGAGCGAGATCCGAGATGCTGCTCTCGGGAAAAGGCGTGGCCACAGATTGTTTGTAATCTTTATCTGCGAGGCTGTGTATCGGAGGAGTTTATTTGTGACTGATCGACACGGTGTAATACTTACCTACCTGTAAAAGCTTGTTGACATAGATTAAAAAAAGAATGGCACGAGACACATGCATGAGACATGATTGAGTTAATCGGGAGATTAGATTATACGGTTGACTTGATGGATGATGCGTGCGCACTCAGGTCAAAGGTCAACAACCACCCATGCCATTGCTTATCAGGGATTCAGGTGGGAAGGGCTTTGGTATGCAGATTAGTATTAACAGTCATGCACCATGCAAAAGAGCTCCGCGGATGTTTGATTTCCTACGTTTCTCCTGTGAAACAGATCGATGACAGAGGATTCTTTCCTCCAAATTTCGTACAACTCAATCCTCCAAAGTACATTTTTCCTATGAAATCCCTTTTGATCCAAAGAGCTCTTGGTTTTGCCGTAGGACTTAGGAGTGGTTATTCATTCCTGCTCTCTTCTTTGTTCTCTCTTGCATACTCCCCCGTCATTTGAGTTTGTCACTCGCGTTTTCCGTGCCATCTTATTTGATGCTTCGTCTTATTCAAATTTTTACACAAATTCTAATACAAAGATATGCACACTTTCGTCGCGTATTCATGAAAAAAAAAAAAATTTTTTTTTTGCACAAATATAATTTATTTTTTTCACGACTTATTTTATCAATGAAGATACTTAAATATTGATTATTTTATTTTATGATTTGCATAAATATTTTGAATAAGACGGATGGTCAAAGATGAAGTTCAAAGTCCAAAACGACGAACTCCATGGGACAAAGGGAGTACCGGTCTAGGGCCAACACAATTACATGCATCACTAAATAATAAATGATGAGTGGAGACAACTACAGACTACAGTATTCTGTATATCAATTATCAACCCCGTCGTCCACAAATCGGTCTTGGCATGTGTCCAAGGTTAGGTCAATACAATTGCGCGGACCTTTAATTTTTCTCCGGTAAAGTGGCTTTTGGATATGCCAGGGTCAGTTCCGCCGGCCGCGCACTCTCCCGGTCAAGTCCGACGATCCACCGTGTCGCCGCAATAAGATGCATGGTGCCCACATACAAAGGCGTGGCCACAGATTGTTTGAAATCTTTATCTGCGAGGCTGTGTATCGGAGGAGTTTATTTGTGACTGATCGACACGGTGTCATACTTACCTACCTGTAAAGCTTGTTGCCATAGATTAAAAAGAGTGGCATGAGACACATGATTGAGTTGATCGGGAGATTAGATTATATGGTTGACTTGATCGATGATGCGTAATCCCTCCGTCCCGCTTTGTATGTCGACGGCCTCTGTCAAAGTTCATCCGACAAAGAATGTGGTGAGCACAATGAATGTGTGGACACAGGCAACAGCTCCCAGAGCAACAAACAAATGGGGACCGAGGGGGTACATGCAGACTCAGGTCAAAGGTCAACAACAACACATGCATACCATTGCTTATCAGGGATTCAGGTGGGAAGGGCTTTGGTATGCAGATTAGTATAAACAGTCATGCACCATGCATTGGTATCTGCAGTTTTGTTTTAAAGTCAATTGTTCTAACTTTTATCAAAATTATAGAAAAATGCACCAATATCTACATAATCAAATTTATTTCATTAAACCAACCATAAAACATATTTTGATAGGGATTTGTTTGTTATCATGTTAATATACTTTTTGTATGAACTTAGTCGGGAAGTTTGACTTACAGTAAAACTGAAACGATATTCTGAAACAAAGTGAGTACACAAGAAGGCTGCAATGGAACAATTGCCTTATCAAAGCACTTCTAAACAATTACGCTCCTTTTTTATGCGAGGAATTTAGGCCCCCTATTGAGCACAGGAATTTCACAGAAATCAAATTTTTACATAGTTAGTTTATGTCATAGAATGCACGATGCAAAAGGTTTCATGTGTTATAAAGGGGCCTTAAACTAGCCACAACGTCGTCGACGCCAAAGAAAAGATTCTCCTGCCAAGTTTCCTCGATAGCTAAGGCCCTTAATGCCATCAATCGGACTAGAGATGCAATGTTTGCATCGATGCTGGTAGTACAAGTAGTTCCCAATGAGTGAGAGCATTTTGTTCCCCTCTCTCACACACACACAAGTGCTATTTTACAAAATACTTGTTTAATCGACCATGCGTCTCAGCACCAAGGTAGGAACTTTCCTCGATGCCAAGTTTTTGTAACTCAGCATCGCCTCGTAAAATGGTCGCGCCGATGCTCCAACGGTCTCTCTCCTCTTTCAGCACCACAGTAATACAACATTGTGGCCAGTCTTTAAGCATATGTATTCCCAATAACGTGACATAATATGATCTGATTTTATTTGCTTTCTCACAAAAGGAAAAAAACAAATTATTGCAGTTTGTGTATTCAAATTACTCAATGCAAAGATACCTTTATAAAACTTCTAATATGTAAAATACGATTCAATTTCTAAACGAACTATGGTGCGAGGTGAAAACCCCACTCCATCTACATGGTTGACATCGTCAGTTCGTCACCAATGGTAGGTGTCACCTTAGATGTTTTCAGGCCCATATACTTTCAGAGCTAGTATAAATGCATATTAAAACTAATGGTTCAAATAAAAAAAGATTCTTCAGACCAACTGAACGGCCTGCTGTAACAAATTAAAAAGGTATACCGCAACAAATTGAAAATGACCACCTATCCAAATTGTGTCAGCAACCAGAACAAAATTGAAGGACTCCTGAAACAATTCTAGCTTAATTAAAATTTTTCGTTCTACTTCTACTCCAAAGCATGTTCATATACATCTGCACTTGTGAAGATCATGTGGAAACTGTCTTACAATTTTAGTAGGACAACCCAAATGCAAACTAGAAATGGATGACATGCAATTTTATTCAATAGTTTTCATGATCCAATCTACTTGAGTTCAAAGAAGAGAAAAATGATGAACTAATACTAAATCTAATGCCTAGTCCTCTCATTTCTGGATCTATCTACATTGCTTCTTCTCCCTCTTGCATTTCATCTCAAGAAGCAAAAATTAGTCAATCTATCCATGCATATGCAGGGCTATCTTCTTGAAGAAGCCTTTGCCAGCCCGACCAGCCTCACCGGCGACGGCATCCTCCTCCTCTTCTCGGCCTCGGATATCGTCTCAAGCGCCGGCGACCACGGCCTCCCCGCACGCGCCCCCCACAAGCTGCATGTAGTGCTTTTTCAGCTCGGGTGTGCTGCACAGCTGCTCCGCCGCCACAGCCGCGCCGGGCTTGCCGCACGACGTGATCACCTTCTCGATGAACTCGGGAAGGATCCTGATGAGCGGCGCGCGTCGGAGCCCGAGACGTACTCGAACAGGGACGCCTCGCCGCCGGCGAGGGCAGCTTCGCGGCGGAGGACGACGGCGAGCTTGGCGAGCGTCGCGGCGGTGAGCGCCTGGCTGCAGGAGAAGCGCCGCGGGGCACGAAGAAGTAGGTGCGCCCGGCCTCGAGCCGCTGGCACGCAGGCAGCGCCGGGACCGGCAGGCCGATGAAGAAGGAGTCCCCGTCGCAGACGAGGTGCTGGTCGGGGAGCTCCGCCGTGACATCCCCGGCGGTGATGCACCGCCGCTCGTCGGCCATCCTCGCCGACCCGCCCCAGAACACCAGACGCGCCGCCTCGCCGCCGTGCGAGCCCCGGGGCACAGACAAGGGGAGAGGCCGTTGCCCATGGCGAGGAGGGAGCCTGGACACAGAAGCTTCTCGAAGCTGCGAAGGTGAAGGATTGAGCTTTGAATGGTGGCTTGGAGTTGGGGAGGCGTCGTCGTGTGGAGATGAATTTATAGGGGTGGTTGACCACGTAGGGGTCTGACTTTGGAATGGTCAGAGGTAGGTGTTTGATTTCTTTGCGTTAGCTAGAGAGTTGACCACCGATATGTGTTCAAAATCGAAACAGTCGGCCGTAGTTAATTAGTAATTGTATAGTGGGACGCTCGTTCGTCAACGCCCACTTGGGGACAAACATCTGTAAACTTTTGGTAGTGTTTGCCAGTGTTCATTACACCATTATTAAGAAACGATTGGTCAAGGCAATGTATCAGTGGAAATATGGGGAAAGAAACAGTGTATTAGTGGGTGTACCGTATTGTGATTTTCCATTTCAAGGTGTGGTGGAGCACGGTCGGGCGCCGCCAATTCGAGGCTGCTGCTCGCCCCCGTCTGTTCGATATGCCGACCACGCCCACGCCCATGCCCTCCGGAGGCCAGTCTCGTCCACACCACGGAGGCCATGCCCACGCCCACGCCCCCAGGCGACAACTACAACACACTAGAGATGAATAAGATGATGCCCTACTCATGACCGCACCCCCACTTCCCTAAACCCTAAGTTAGGGCGACCTTAGAAGGAAGGGATTCGAGTGAGGAAGGTTAGCCGCATAAAGGAGAGATTGTGGGCGGTGGAGGGGCCATTGCTCGCCCTGGAGGTCATGATAGCTGCGGGAGAGGGAAGAGGAGGTTGACGTGGGGAGCAGGGGGGGGGGGTGCGATGTGGTGGAGGTGGCGGCGGGGGCGAGGGTGGCGTCGGGCGGATGTGGAGCTGGGTTGGGATAAGGAGGCAGCGGGGAAGTGACACCAAAGGCATGGAAGACGCGAGGGAGGAAGCGGGGTGGGAGGAATGAGGAGGAAGACAATGCGGGCGGAAGTTGTTTTATGAGTGGCCAATGCAGGCGGAATTGTGCTCTAGTGCGCCGACCTAGCGGCCTAGTTAGTATCCATACTTTATTTATATATATATATATATATATATAGGTCATCTTAACTTTATCTAATTTTGATTAGACTTAACAAAAATATACAAATATTATACCAACTTTATCAATTTTGGATAAAATATATCTTGATGGTGTATTTATTAGAACACGTCCATGTAAGTAAACAAAAATGAGAGGGATAATATCCATTTCAACGTTGCCAAAACTTTGACTTCTTATTTTTGAAAAATATTAGAAAGTGATATATGTATATTGTTATGAAAATACTTTTGAAATCAAATATATTCATCATTTAGATTCTCAATGTTTGACCAAAATTTTGTCCAAGTACCAGGCTACTTTTTTTATTAATTGGAGCAGTTGCATGCTTATTCAAGGTGTTAGTAATTATTGCATTTATGCATCTATCCAACTGCAAAAAACTTACTGCCTAGGTTGGTGGAAAAGAGTGAGACTTCAAGTCAATAATAATGTTAGCTCCTTTGTGTTTTCATCAAATTAATTGTGTATCCGTCATGGATGTGTATTGGTAGCTAATAAATGTTAGCTCCTTTATTCGTCGTGGGATGCGTATTTTTGGTTTGACCAAGAGCTAGTAAAGATAACATTTGTTAAGTCAACTTGAAACGGTTGTCCTATCTCAACAAACTTTAAGTCAGACCTTTTTGTTTTCAAAAGAACTTTAAGTCAGACTTGAAATTGATGGACACAGAATCATATTTTTTATTTTGGGATAGAGCAACAATTAATTCAACTAGAAATTTATATAAAATATGGTGTCTAAAATAAAAAAAATTAGTACATAAATAATTTGAAATTTAATAGATGAGAAATACTAGGAAACTTGAAAATATGGCACTAAATAATGTCTAAAATTTAGATTATTTTAGTTTCATCCTAAATCAAAAGACTAATTTGATGTTGTCAATATTAGCACATTTTTTTTTTTAAAAAAATAGTCAAAATTAGGAAAAATAAAATAAAACTAAAACAAAGTATATTTATAATAGAGTATATACCTATAATTTTGGATCGTCTCCTTTAATATGGTGTCTATTAGTCACGACCAAAAACACTCCCATGGCATCTAATGCCATTAGGCCGCTCAATGGTGAGTTTCATAGCATTTTGTTTTCAAGACCGTCATGTCATGTGAAATGAAATGAAACTTGGATGAAACCTCTACTCACAATGGAGAGTTCATTCCGTGGTTTCATATGCATTTAATTTTATGACTTCGTAGATAGTTGGTATTTGTGCCAAGAGAGTTTCACCAAGATGAAACTTTTCCATTCTCTCTCCTCAGAGTTTCATGCAAAAAGTAAACTTTTGCCGATATGGCGTCCTATTTAATGTGCATGAAACGCCTATGAAACCCTCATTGAGACTGGCCTTAGGGCATCACCTAATGTTTAAGGCGTTAAGGTAGGTACCACATTTGCCTTAAGGCCAATCTCAATGGTGAGTTTCATTTCGTTGTTTCCAAGACTATCATGCCATATAAAATGAAATGAAACTTGGACTAAAAACCCCTACTCTTAATGGAGAGTTTCATCTTGTGATTTCATAGGCATTTAATTTCATGACTCGGAGATAGTTGGTATTCGTGCCAAGAGAGTTTCACTAAGATGAAACTTTGCCCATATCTCTCCTCGAGTTTCATGCAAAAATAGACTTTTTGCTGATGTGGCGCCCTATTTAATGTGCATGAAACGCCTATGAAACCCCCATTGAGACTGGCCTAACGAGGGCATTGCTGCTTCAAATATACTGGTGCACGTCACCATCTTCCCAACCACCACCATTTGTTTACGTAGGAGTCCATTGCCGTCACCGTCACCCTCCTACGTGAGGCCCCTCAACCCTCACATGTGGAAGAGCCTCTGGCGTCGTGCGTTGCAGTCCTCCACACAAGGCCACCACCACCGCCATCGTCAATATCTTCAAAGAAGTCCAAGATAAATTTATTTCATAGCCATTTTTGCTGACCTCAACTTCATTGATTTTCCAGGTGTATTTATCTAAATCAAATTCGAAGTATTGATGAGTAGGGAACTGTGTAAAGACGAAATTACTATTGACCAAATGGCCAATTGAAGTTCCTGCTACACATGTAAGTATAGTAGACCTAATCAACAGGTCGCGTTCAGGTTGGTCTAGAAAAAAAGATCAGTCAAAATTTCTGATGCGACCTGATCGGACGTATACTATCATGGCGGACTATTTTCCGTGTTTCATACTTTAGGTCAGTTTTTTCAAGTTGGGTTGCACCACGGGTCGAAAATCATTGCCCAAATCAGATTCGACATACTGGGAGTACTTTAAGTCAGTTTTTTTCGAGTTGGGTTGCACCACGGGTCGAAAATTATAGCTCAAATTAGATCGGATGTACGTAAGAGTTTCTTCATACATGTCGGTTTTGTGGGGGTCGAATGGCCCAAGAAAAGTCCAATGCACAGGCGAGATGAAGGACAGGTGCAGGGTTGGTTGTCACACTGTAACTTAATCTTGAATATGAAACAAACTAAAACAAATCCATGACAAACCAAACTTTGCCATAACTTGATATAAATATTTTGCCTAATCCAGCTTAACTGAATAGTAGTCAACGGTCAAACGCTTCCTTAACCGGTGAATCTCTATGTGCAGTGTGCACCAAGTCATCTCAGCCGACATGCTTCGAAATACTCCCTCCGGATGGTATTAGAAGTCGTTTAGGGCGGCGACACGGTCTCCAAAACACAACTTTAACCTCTTATTATTATAAAAATATTTATGGAGATGTGATATATGTATACTTTTATCAAAGTATTTTTAAGACAAATCTACTCATATAATTTTTACATTTACAAACTTAATCGACTTAAAAGTTATTGATAATTTATATTCCCGATGTTTGACCAAAACCTTGTCTAAAAAGCGACTTCTATTACCAATCCGGAGGAGTAAGTCCATATTATTTCTTCCTGGTGACATATTTTCTTATGTCATACAAACAATACTTAATCAGCACTCCAGCTATTTTTTTATAGAATTATTGATCGATGTCGGTGCTGACTGCTGACCATCAAATTCATCGTTCATTCAAAGGGAGGCTATTCAGCTATCTTCTGTGAAGAAGAACAAGTTTTTCCCTTTGTGATGAAACTTGACCTCACAAGTGGACAGTTGAAGACATACTGGTACCGTGGACAGTCGAATCAAGTTACGTGTCGTGCGCCGTACCATCAATTTTTATTCTACGCTGGGCCTCGTTTAGATGGCTAAATTTTAGCCTAAAAGTTGTAACTTTTTTAACTCTCTCTCCATCACATCACATTAAATACACCAAAGACATATGTTGGAGCAGTAAATGTAGGTAAAAAAAATAACTAATTACACAGCTTTGTTGTACATCATGAGATCGAATCTTTTTAAGCCTAGTTCTGCCTGGTTGGATAATATTTACCACAAACAAACGAAAGTCTTCTGGGTGTTAGCCCAACGCAATTACTTTTGCTAAAATTTAGCCCATCTAAACGTGGCCCTAGTACTACGTAGAGATGTCGTTGTCATATACCGGTGCTTGAACAAGTTGGACCCCGTCAATTTTCGTGAAATGTGTGAAGGACGAGACAGCGCTAGCTTTTGATCCGGCCGTGGTCCTTGCTTCTGGTGATGAGCACGTGCGTTTAGAAGCCTGTACGGTCAGCGCACCCATTCCACCACATGTTTCGTGTGCTCATCTCTCATCAGCGAACGTGCTTGACGGGCAAGAAGGCTCCTCACCAGTCACCGCCGCCCTATATATGTTTCGAGAGCCCATGAACGACGAACGTCGGCGAGTGCATGCGCCGCTCTGTTCCGATTCCGTATCTGTGGGCTTCTTTTTGGCCATTTCCGACCTGAAATCTTAATTTGAACAATTTACCTTTTTTTCAGTGTTTTGCTGGATATAAAAGGTCTCTCTATCTCTGTCCACAAACACGCGGACCGCCCTCTAGATGTCTCAGGGAAAGACTAAGTAGTGTAACTGATTAGTAGTTGTATGGTTGTTTTCCTTTGGCATAAATAAGTCAGATTCTAGTTCTATTCTTCTAGTTCTAGCTCTGCGGTTTGCTTTATTTTTATTTTCAAACGTTGATTCGGCCAAATTTGACATTAGCGACAAGTGGAGTAAAGAGATGAGGATTATTGTCCTCAAAATCATTTAAATTAGAATAGAATCGTACCCACGCGTTGCTGTGAAATTACAAATGATTTAAAGTAAAATTAATTTATGAAATTTTAATTACTCATATGAAGAAATAAGTGTTATTATAAATTAATTCTAGTGGATTGTGTTGCAAGTTGAGGTGGATAATAAAATGCTTGTGTGTTTTGTTGAAGTGGATATCTCACACTTACATGTGTTAGTGATTTTCATTGTATGTTATAAATTAAGCGATTTTTTCGTTCTCCACATCTCCACTCTCTTTTTACAGGTAAACATAACATGAAATCGAAATCTATACGATAGTTGAGGTGCATCATTCGAGTCTAGAGAGCCCTAACTTAGAAGCTGCTTCATCGTCCAGAAATTGCATTAAGGTGAAAAACACTTAATATGCGGTGACGTGGAAAGGTGATTTTGCTAAGCATGTTCTCTCTTGTTCTTCCACCAACGTACTTTGGCACTATCTCTCGTGAAGACAAAATAAGTTGAAGCAACGAAGAAGAAGAAATTTGGAAGCTTAATCTTTCTAGTTTTCTTAGTCCTCAAGCTTTCTTCTTGTCCCCCTCCCTCAAATTTTTTTCCTCATCCTATAAACAAATCATATGGTGTACTGGTTTTGAGTTGCATATGAAATAATATAGCCTGAGTCTTAGTTATCCTTGCATTATTTTTGAAACATAGGTCGGGATGCACCAGTAATACACTTTGTGTGTGTTTGGTTAGAGACAATGAGGAATGAGATGATTTCATCGTGTTTTTGGGACAGGTCCATCTTTTTACATAATGGATGAGATTGCTTATTTGATTCTAGGTCATTCAAATATGAGATGATCCATCTAACAATCATTTTATATAAACAATATTTTGACGAATTCACCTTTTAAAAAAGATGCATAGTCATACTATCTTAAAGTTTATAAATTTCATTGAATATAGCATCATCATTTATCACTTGAGATAAGTATAGAGATAATAAACATATCTCTAGGGACTAAACCTCTAGTGCAAGTCCATTGGAAAAGCGGGGATTCTCATTTTTTGGGCAAGCTTGATGAAAGTTAAAAGGATTTCCTCAAATTGAATGTCCGTCATTAAAAATGGGCCACGATAAGATTTTGGGAAGACACGTGGCTAGGCAACATGCCTCTACGACAACAATACCCTCAACTATATAACATCGTTAGGAAAAAATAGAATACGGTGGCTGAGGTGCTTGCTTCACCAACGCCTAATCTATCCTGGCGTAGAGATCTAGTCTAATGTGGAATAATCTAGTCAATCGCCTTGCACAAATCAATCTTAGTCAAGAGAATGATGAGTTCAAGTGGGACCTTGACCACAAAGGCGTTTTCTCGGTTAAATCACACTATCATGGGCTGATCAACCAAAACATACCTAATGTCAACAAGCGGTTGTGGAAATTAAAAATACCCCTCAAAATTAAAATATTTCTTTGGCATCTTAGGCGAGGCGTTGTCCTCACTAAAGATAATGCGGCTAAACGAAACTGGCAAGGATCTCTAAAATGTTGTTTTACGTCAAGAAAAACGAGTCGATACAACATTTGTTCCTTGATTGTCGTTTACTGAGGATGGTATGGGCCACGGTCCACGCGGCTTGGGGTCTAAGAAAGCCAACTAGTATAAATAACCTTTTTTGGAGGATGGGTAAACGGAATACCAAAAAGAATTTAAATCACTTGTTCTTGTCGGTAGCGGCGACCTTGTGTTGGTCTATCCGCTCTGCTTGAAAATGCGGTAGTTTTCGAAAACAAACATTCTTCTTTCTTGCAGGTACTCTACTCGACCACATGGCTCCGGCTCCGTATGTGGGCTATCCTGTAACGGCCTTCTTCCCGGGAGGTGCTTGTAAATGGGCCATTATAGACCATTAAGTCTTCTATAGATTTATTTATTACTTGTAAAGAATTTTTGGTAGGAATTTAGGAGTTTTCATTTAGAGATAGTGCAACGTTATAATATCATATGAACTGAAGTACTGTTCACATGACTCGCCTAAGGTCACCCTCAATACATAGTTTCATGGCACGCGATTACCAAGACGCAAACTAGGTAACGAGTCAAATGAGTTTTATGGAGATGAAACTCTTCTCTTATCTGATGAAACTCCCTCATTTAATGATTTTGCCAAGTCGATAATTTTCCCCGATGTGGTATTCTAGCTATTTAATATGCATGACACACCTCATGAAACCTGCATTGAGACTGACCTAATTCGAACATTTCTAATGTTGTGATCTTATTGTATGCATTAACAAAAATATTATCAAAAGAATTTACAGTCAAAGATCAATTTCTAACGGCCAAACGAAATCCATTGATGGATGGAGTAACTGTTGGTAGCTACAGTGATAAATGTTAGCTCCTTCGTATATTTTCATCAAATATCCGTCATGGATGCGTATTGGTAGCTAATAAATGTTAGCTCCTTTCAAACTAATGACGTCTCGTTGGATGCGTATTTTTGGTTTGACCAAGAGCTAGTAAAGATAACATTTGTTAAGTCAACTTTAAACGGTTGTCCTATCTCAACCAACTTTAAGTAAGACTTGAAATTGATGGACACAGAATCGTATTTATTATTATTTTGTGACAGAGCAACATTTCAGCTAGAAATTATATATAATATGGTGTCTAAAGTAAAAAGTAGTAGGTAAATAATTTGAAATTTAATAGATGAGAAATAGGAAACTTGAAAATGTAGATTGTTTTAGTTTCGTCCTATATCAAAATTATCTACTTTAACTAAGTTTGTAAAGAAGTATAGTACAGTAACATTTACAATTCAATGAGAGACTAATTTGATGTTGTCAATGTTAGCACATTTTTTTTTTTAAAGAGTAAAATTTAGGATAAAAAATAAAACTAAAACAAAAGTATATTTATAATAGGAGTACCTAATAATTTTTTTTGGATCGTCTCCATTAATATGGTGCCTATCAGTCACAACCAAAAAATACACTCCCATGACATCTAGGCCTTGTTTAGATGGCTAAAAAATTATAACCGGATGTCACATCGTTAATCGTAAAGACGCTTCGTTTGTTAGTGGTAAATATCATCCTATCATGGAGTAACTAGGCAAAAGAAACTCCTCTACAACGTAACATCTAAACTAATTAGTTATTTTTTTTTTTACCTATATTTAATACTCCAAACATATGTCTTTTTGATGTATTTAATGTGATGTGATGGAGAGAAAGTGGGAAAAATGTTAGAAACTTTAGCCATCTAAACAAGGCCCTAATGCCATTAGGGCATCAAGAATGTTTAAGGCGTTAAGTTAGGTCCCACATTCTATAATGTGGATCTCTGTTTGTGGTAGCGTATACTCCTACATAATTGGTGTGTAGTACGGCACGTCACCATCTTCCCAACCACCGCCACTTCACACAGGAGTCAATTGCCGTCACCCTCCTACGTGAGTGAGGCCCGCAACCCTCCTTACCAGTGGAAGGATCCCCAGCGTCGTCCGCTGCAGTCCTCCACACGAGGCCACCACCATCAACATCTTCAAAGAAGTCCAACATAATTTATTTCATAGCCATATTTGCTGACCTCGACTTCATTGATTTTCCTGGTGTATTTTTCTAAATCTAATTTTGAAGTATTGATGAGTAGGGAACTCTGTAAAGACAAAATACAAAATTACTGTTGACCAAATGGCCAATTTTTTTTTTTTTTTAGATAAAAGGTTCCCCCCGCTTTTGTATTACCAAAAACCAAACATTTTCTGCTACACATGTAAGGACAGAATGAAGTCATAGTTGAAAACCTCAGTCGTGTTCAAAGTTGGTCATGGAAAAACCGGGTCAAAATCTTTGATGCCAACTCGATGATGAATCCGCCCACCCCTAAGGCGCTCCATGATTTGCGGCAGCAAGCTTGCTCGCCTCCGTGACGTCGAACGAACGCTTGTAGCTCCCCCTCGTTTTCCTCCTTGAAAAGGGCTCCCATCTTGTAAGTATCATCTTTGCTATAATGGCAAAGACACGGCTTTCATCCCCATCCACACTTTTCCCAAAAACAAATCTCGTTTCTTAGTTTCCACACGTACCACAAAACCAAGCGACAATAATGGCATTGTTAACAATGTGCCTCTTACGGGCAATCCAAAGTCTCCCTATTGATTCAAAGTCAGCACCAACACTCAAACCTGTAATCTCATTCACTATAGACCAAATGTGGTTAGCCACAAAACCACGAAGAACAAGTGAGATATTGATTCATTCTCAGACAAAAAAGAGATGGAAGGATCGGCCTTATCGTCTTCTTTTAGCTAGGTTGTCTCTAGTCAAAAGCCTATTATTAGCCAAATGCCACGGGAAAAACTGGCACCCTAGGGGAATAGTTAGTTTCAGATAGCACTTACAAACAAGGGGACAAACCCCCTCGGATTAATCACGGCATACAAGGACTGTACGGGTAGGTACCATTAGAAGAATAATTCCACAAGATGTGATCTTCCTCATCGAGGGAAATAGCTTCTATAGAGGACACAAGTTCTTCCCGATCAGATTCATATCTCCTCGCGTAGGACCGCCCTTCTAAATGTTAACATCAGATTTGTGCCATCCCAAACCTCAGAAATTGTCTTCCCTTGTTGCTCATTAATCACATATAAAGGTAAAAAATGGTTGCTAAACTAATGTTCCCAACCACACATCTTCCCAAAACCTCCTTTTTTTACCATTTCCTACTATCCATTTAATCCCCACCAAAAGCAAAATTATGGCCAAAATAATACCTTTCCAAAAAAGGAGAGGCACCTGTGTCTGAACAACAAAGTAAGTTTGGTTTATCAGTTTTATACTTATAATCTATAATGTCTTTCCGCATCCCATTACTGTTTTAAATGGTATCTAAAAATCCAAGCTCCTAGTAGAGAAAATGTTAAGACTTCTCAAGTCCGGGGATGCCTAAACCACCCTTTTCTTTTTTCTTAGCAACCACTTGCCAATTGGCAAGATGGTATCTGTGATGTTCTCGGGTAAAGATTGTTCCAAAGAAAGTGTCCCATGTGGGGAGTTGATCATGTCAATTGCCCACCTAGGAAACTTGATGACGTATAAAAGATATATGGGGATACTTGCTAAACAAGCCTTTAGCAAAGTCAGTCTAGCTGCACATAAGAGAGTAGCCGACCTCTCCAACCTGCGGTTCTTTTGATGATTTTGTCCACAATAGGTTGTAGATCTTGTTTTCTCGAAGTTTAGCAAAATGCAAAGGGACCCCTAGATATACTTTATGGGAAAATCACTTTTCTTACAAAAAAAAGAGTCTAGCAAAATCATCGCTTTCTTCCTCATCTAAACCAATTGATAGCGCGTATCACTTTTATCATAATTGATTTTTCATGCCGCATATCTTTTCAAAACATACTAGAAGCCATTTGAAGTTAATGGCTTTTTCTAGATCATTTTCTAAGAACAAGAGTGTCATCGGCATATTGAAGGCCGATGATTCCTCCTCGTCTAACTTGAGTCTCGCAAAACCAAGTAATCAAATTCAACCTAGCCGCCATAAGCATCCTAGTGAACACATCAGCCTACCAAATTAAAAGAAGAGGTGATAAAGGGTCACCTTGTCTTAACCCTTTCCCTCGGGTTTAAAATATTTATCGCTTTCATCATTCATCCTAATGCATAAAGATCCTCCTCTCACCACCGCTTTATCCAATTGATCCATTTCTCTCCAAAGCCCCCTAGATCTCAACATTTCCTCAAGGAAATACCAGCTCACTCTGTCATACGCTTTTTAGTAATCTAGCTTAAGCATGACCCTTTCTTTCTTTTTTCTCTGGTACCTCATGAATTAGTTCATGGGCAGCCACAACACTTTCCAATATATATCCCTCTAATGAAGGGGCCGCTTTGATTAGAGCTATTAATCTATTAGCCACTCCAATCAACCTGTATTCAACATTTTGCAAAAATTTTGAAGCTACAATTTAACAAGGCTTATTGGTCTAAATTTTTCAGATTTTTTGCATCTCGGGTTCTTTTGGAATCGTGGATCATGCCATAATTAATCCTTTCTAAGTTCAGGAGATCCTTTGTCAAAGCTATTCACTAAATTCATTAGGTCATCTTTAATGATGTCCCAAAACTTCTGTAAAAAATAAATGGCAAGCCATCGGGGCCCTGAGCACCATCAAGATATGAGCCAAACATTTGCTTCCTTAACTTCCTTTCTTCCTCGAGAAATCGCTTGTAAAAAAGCTCATTCTCCGAAGATCAGTAATTCTCTCCTCTTCCTCCCAAAAAATTATCATCTAAGTTGATACCATTACCTTTCCTCATGCCCAAACAAGACCTTATAGAAGTCTACTGTATGTTCTAGCATTTTATCATTTTCAGCCACCCAAGCCCTCATTAGTTTCGGTGCCTTCTATCCTTTTTTCCTATTTTCTCTTCTTGGGCTACCTGGAAGTAGGCAGTGTTTCTATCACCCTCAAGGATGTTTTTTTCCCTAGATCTCGTCTTTGCTTTGATCTCTCTTCTATTTCCATATTGCTTCAAGTTGAGCAGTTATGTCTTTCATTCTCTCTTTCTCTACAGGGTCTAGAACTCTCTGTTCTTGCATAATGTCTAGCCTATCAAACTCCTTAAGGAGTTCTGTTTTTCTCTTCTAATACTAGCATTATTAATGTTCCATGCCCACCCCTTTGTCTTTTCCTAATAAGTCTTGTTTTGAACTGCCAAACATCCATAGGTTCAGAAAAAAAGCACAAGGAGGGGCCAAATATTTTTGACCAGCTCCCCTGAACTCGGGTTGCTCTAACCACCACTTTTCAAATCTATAGTAGACCTAGTCGTGTTCGGGTTGGTCTAGAAAAAAATCGGGTCAAAATCTTTGATGCCAACCCGACGGACGAACTATCATGCCGAACTTTTTTTTCCCCAGGTTTTTCATACTTTTTAGGTCAGTTTTTTCAAGTTGGGTTGCACCACGGGTCGGAAATCATTGGTCAAATCAGTTCCGATGCACTGGGAGATCAGGGTATCTTCATACATGTCAGGTTTGGTTGGGGGTCGAATGGCCCATGAAAAGTCCAATGTACAGGCGGAGATAAAGGACTGGGTGCAGTAATGGACAGATGTCACACTATAACTTGATTTTAAATCTGAAACAAACTAAAACAAATCCATGACAAACCAAACTTTGCCATAGCTTGATATAAATATTTTGCCTAATCCAGCTTAACTGAATAGTAGTCAACAGTCAAAACGCTTCCTTAACCGGTGGATCTCTCTGTGCAGTCAGTGTGCACCAAGTCATCCCAGCCGACATGCTTCAGAAAAAAGATTGCCATATTATTTCTTCGTGATGACATATTTTCTTATGTCATACAAGCAATACTTAATCAGCACTCCAGCTATTTTTTTTTATAGAATTAAAGATAGATGTCGGTGCTGACCATCAAATTTGATCATTCATTCAAAGGGAGGCCATTCTTCAGCTATCTTCTGAAGAAGAAAAGAAGAACAAGTTTTTCGTTTCTTATGAAACTTTTTTTTTAAGAATTACACAGTACAACGCAGACACTCACAACACGCACACAACACGTACGCACACTCACCCCTATGAACACACGTACGCAAACCCCTATGAGCACCTCCCCTAAAGACGGGCGGCCAGCCAGATCTGAGATTCTCGAAGTCACCTTAGGGCGCTTCGCCGCCGACGGAACGCCACTTACCACTTAATGCACAACGCCGGTAAATCCCTGAGAAAATCCCAAGAAAAGTGAAGCACCGCGATTTGAACCCCTGGTGGTTAGCGTCTCACCGGACCGTCCTACCATTGGACTAGGTACCGGACTACACGTAGTACTAATGCAAACCGTAGTTGGTCGGTCGATCGGTCGATCGAATCAAGTTACGTGTCTTGCGCCGCACGTACCATCAATTTTTATTCTACACTGTGTACTACGTACTACTAGTACGTAGGATGTCGTTGTCATATAGTAGTAGGTGCTTGAACAAGTTGGACCCCGTCAATTTTCGTGAAATGTGAAGGACGAGACAGCGCTAGCTTTTGATCCGGCCATGGTCCTTGCTTCTGGTGAGCACGTGCGTTTAGAAGCCTGTACGGTCAGCGCACCCATTCCACCACATGTTTCGTGTGCTCATCTCATCAGTGAACGTGCTTGACGGGCAAGAAGGCTCCTCACCACCGCCGCCCTATGTTTCGAGAGCCATGAACGACGAACGTCGGCGAGTGCATGCGCCGCTCTGTTCCGATTCCTAATCTGAGGGCTGCTTTTTGGCCATTTCTGACCTGAAATCTTAATTTGAACAATTTACCATTTTTTTAGTGTTTTGCTGGATATAAAAGTTATCTCTATCTCTGTCCACAAACACGTGGACCGCCCTCTAGATGTCTCAGGGAAAGACTTTTAGTAGTGTAACTGATTAGTAGTCGTGGCTTCTTTTTTTTTTTTTTTTACATTACACGATTACGAGAAGACACTCAACACGCACGCACACTCACCCCTATATGAACACACGTATCGCCAGACCCTACCCCTATGAGCACCTCCCGAAGGAATGAACCGCAAATCTTGAAGCCAACCTGGGCACAAAAAACCGAGAACCGAAAACCGAATCGCAAAATACCGAAAAACTGAATCGAAAAAAGAACCGAACTGAAGAAATTCGGTTCCTATTCGGTTCTCGATGTCGAATACCGAAAGAACGAGGTAAATTCGGTTCCTGATCCTCGATTTTCCGAAAACCAAACTAGAACCGAATTGCAGTGTAAATGAGCCCTGGAAGGGACAAAAACGGCCCAACAACAGCCCACAACAACAGCCCGAAGCCAAACCCTAGCGGACCGACGGACTGGTCCCAACTCCACTCGCATCCACATCACACGGTCACACTCTCCGCCATCGCCCGGCGAACCACCGCCCGACCCGATGCCACCAGCGCGTGCAGGGTCGCGCCCGCCGCGGCTTTGCCGCCCTATCTGGCGTCTCGCTCGGCGCGTCCTCCCGGATCCGGCGTCTCCACAGCGGCGTCCCGCCCGACCAGCGACCACGCGTGCGCTTTGCCCGCCGGCCGCCCCCGCGGCGCCCGCCCTCTCCATCCCGGCGTCCCGTCCGTCCCGACGCCCTCCCCGCAGCGTTTGTCCGTCCCGGCGCGTCCGCCGACCACGACACCCTTCCCACGGCGCGGTCGGCCAACCATCACTCGTCGCCTTCCCAAGCCACCGGTTCTTTCGGGTATTTACGAGAAACGGGCGAAAACCAGTAACTCGGTACGAAGTTTTGGGAACGATTAGTAGACTTTTGAGGAACCGAATTAGAGCTGGAACCGGGAACCGAACCGATCGGTTCGGTATTACAACGCCGGGGTGATCTTGAAGTTCACGGGTCACCACGGGCGCCTCCGCACGGCCCGGGGGCGTCGCCTACCACAATGCATAGCGCGAAAATCCTGAAATAAATCCAAGATAAAGTGTCGCACCCCGGATTTGAACCCTGGGTGGGAGCCCCCAACCAATGACCTTCATTTGGCATAAATAAAAGAAGAAAATTAAAGGGTCCTGCAGTTTGCTTTTATTTTCAACATTGATTCCTATAAATTTGACATTAGCGACAAGTGGAGTAGAGAGTTGAGGATTATTGTCCTCAAAATAATTTAAATTAGAAGCATACCCTGCGTGTTGCAGTGAAAACTAAACGATTTAAAAAATAAATTAATTTTTATATAATTACTCACACGAAGAAATAAAGTGTTATAAATTAATTCTAGTTGATTCTGTTGCAAGTTGAAGTGGATATCTCACACTTACATGTGTTAGTGAGTTTTAATTGTATAGTATAAATTATGCTACTTTTTTCTTTTCTCCACACATCTCCACTCTCTTTTTTACATGTAAAATAACATGAAATCAAAATCTATAAGATAGTTGAGGTGCATCATTAGAGTCTAGAGAGCCCTAACTTAGAAGCTGCTTCATCGTCCAGAAATTAGATTAAGGTGAAAAACACTTAATATGCGGTGACATGGAAAGGTACTTTTTTAAGCTAAGCATGTTCTCTCTTGCTTTTCCACCAACGTACTTTGGCATTATCTCTCGTGAAGACAAAATAAGTTGATAGCAATGATGAAAAAGAAGCTATTCGGTTGATTTTTGGGCGATGGTTGATTTTGGACTGATGTAATAGTATTCCGTGAGAGAGAAATAAACTGAAACAAGATAAGCCAAGACAAGCGATTACGTTTGAAGAAATTTCGAAGGTAAGCTTTCTTCTTGCCAACAAACCCCCCTTTTTTTCCCACATCCTATAAATAAATCATACGGTGTATGCGGTTTTTAGTTGCATATGAAAAGTATAGCTAGAACTTAGGGGTTGTTTGATTGAGTGACTTTTTAGTCCCTAGGACTAAAAAAAGTTCCTAGAAACAAATAGGAAGACACTTTTGCTTAGTCTCTAAAAGACTTTCATGGAGGGACTTTTATTTAAAAAGTCCCAAGACTTTTGAACGAGACAGCCCCTAGTTATCCTTACTTTCTTTTTTTTGAAACACAGGCTAGGATGCATCAGTAATAAATTTTTTGCGTGCTTTGGTTAGAGACAATGAGGAACGAGATGATTTCATCGTGTTTTTTGGGGATGGGACCATCTTTGTTACATAAGGGTTGAGATTGCTTATTTGATTCTAGGTCATTCAAGTATGAGATGAGCCATCTAACAATCATTTTATATAAACTATAGTTTTGCCTAATTCACCTTTTAAAAAAGATGCATAGTCATACTATCTTAATTGAAAATAGCATCATCCTTTATAACTTCAGATAAGTATAGATATAATAAATATATCTTATGGTAAATCTAAGGATACTTATCTAGTATGATAAATATTAATATTTTTATAATAAATTAAATCAAATTTAAGATTATTCGATTTAATACTATCTCACAATCATATCTTTCTAGAACAGAGATGGTAATAGATGATCTTCTTCAGTTATCTAGTAATACTAGTAATTATTACTTGTTAGCTCTAAACGACAAAACTTAGAGCAACTCCAAAAGATGTGATATCCTTATTAGACCGGGCGTAGACAATGGTGGCGGTGTCCGAGCAGTGTCCTCGTCCTCCGTCCTTGCGCTGATCTCCATCCTTTTTGTCCGTGGGCGCAGCATGGCGTGCCACGCCGACGATAGCTAAAGGGTCGGACGATGCTTGGGACGTGGAAGGACAACATCTGAACTAGATGAGACTGCGGCTCACGGCCCCACAAAAGAACAGGAAGTGAGCAAGCGCTCAGCGCCCGAGAAGTTGTGACAAGCAGTTTGGCTCTTTCCGTTTCTCTCTCTTCCACATAAAAATTAATGACATGGCTTGACTATAAAACAAGCTTTTGACTCTTCCTATTTCTCTCTCCCCACATAAAGTTTAGTGACGTGGCTTAGCTATAAGACGTGTATTATTGTACAGCTCCAACGCTACCCGCGGCGCCAGTCTGCCTTAGCACGGCAGCCCAGAGCCCACGAGACGGGTGTTGCGCTGCAGTTCTCGTCACACCGCGGACGCAGTCCGGAAACACGCTCCCAACAGCCAAAAACGCCACGAGATAAAAACCGCCTGGCCTCCCGGCCTCCGACGCTCCTCCTCGCGTTCCTCTCGCCTCAAACCCCTCTCGTCTCTGAGAGCCTGAGATAGGATCCCGCAATCCCGAGCCCCACTCGCCGGTGCCTGCCGTCGCCGTTTCCTCGACGAGCTACGTCGTCGACACGGCCGTGACGCGCGCGGCTGTTGGCTGTGGGCGTCGGCCTTCGGGTGGTGTGGTGTGGCGTGGCGGGGTTGAGGAAGGCTGACGCCACGGAGACTGCTGAACGCACCGCGGGATCGACGTCGGCCTTGCCGATCCGTGGAGAGCGACGTCGAGCCGATCGATCAGGTTTGCGTCCCGGATCCCCGGTCTTCTTTTGCCTCGTCTAATCGAAATACCGTTGAATTCTTCCTGGCGGTGCGGCATCTGTTCGTTTTTCTTGGCTGCCTTAGCTCCTGTTTTTGGCCTCGCTCTCGGCAACGTGTTCCTGTCGTTTTTCTTATGGCGATGAATTCTAGCTCTAGTACTGCTGGCAGGGCTTCTGTTCTTCAACTCTGCCCTAGTTAGTGGTGTAGACCAGGGCTTCTGTTAGTTCCCGGCCCTTATTTTCGACTCTGAAATGTTTTAGGGGCATGGATTTCGTAGCTTCTTGGCTCTATTTTCCGCGGAGAGAATGTAGTATCGGATCCCTTTAGTAGCGAATGCTTTCAGAGGACTGGCCAACCGTGGGCTGCATCAGTATATCCTAAGCAAGAAGGATTGTAGCCTTGCCGAGCAAAGGCTCTTGGTATAGAAGAAAAAAAGGAAGAAGAATATCAGTTTCGGTTGGCAAAGATAGGTGAGTCGGAAAATTTAATTCCTGTGTTGTCCGGGGGTGTTAAAGTGAGCGGAGGCGGACCTGCTATGGATCCACTTCTTGACGGACGCGCGGTCTGTTCTCTGTTGCATACCACCATGCGCGCCTCACCTGAACTGAACCTGAACCGAATGTTCAGTTTCAGACTTGTACATTGTTTTTCAGATTTGATGGACGCGCGGTCTGCTGCATATGTACCACCATGCGCACCTATTCTCGAGATTAGCTCCGGTGCTTGTTCTTTTAACACTGCCAATTAGATACTTCCGGCGAGCTCGTACGTCTGGCCGATGGTCACCGTCATCAGCTCCAGCGTGATCAGGAACTGCAGTGCCTCCGGGATGAACCCCGCTTGCCTCGACATCGGCGGGAGCCTGTTCGCCGTCACCACCTTGCTGGAATCATTAATGCGGACGATGCGTCAGTTGAGCAGGAACACCAAGCTAGCTCGTTGTCGTTTTCCTGCCACTCTCCAGGCGCTCCAACAGCTCGTTGTCGTTTTCCGGCCACTAGTCTCCAGGTGCTCCAACAGCTTGGCCACCAGGAAGGCAGCCTCCTCGGAGCAGTGCGACCAGGTGGCGACGCCGACGCGGGCGAGCACAAGCCTGGAGTCCTGGCGTCGGACGCGTGGTCGTGAACCGCACGAGCCGTCCTACGGGTCAGGGCGCGCCGCCGTGCACCACGCCTGTGCGCTCAGGGGGGTATTTGCATTAGTTCAAACGTGTGTCATGCCCAGTTGGACCAAACTGAGACCCGAACAGTGATTAGACACCCTAACGATTATTTTGGGTCTGTCCACCGCTCACTCGGACCCGAATCACTGTTCATCTACCATGTTCCACCTAGCCCGTTCCTCTCCCGCCGCCGCCCAGCTCCGCGGGCGCTAAGTGTCTAGCCGCCTTGGGGAGGGGCGGCGATGAGACGGTGCCGTGGCGCGTAGGGGGCGTCGGGGAAGCGGCGCGCGCGCAAGTTAAAGGGCAGCGGCAGCTAGGGTTGGGGCGGCGGCGCGCCTTGCGAGAGAGAGAGAGAGCCGAAGACCCGAAGCCGTTGGGAGTTACCTTTTTATTTTCTGATTATTGCAACTGATTACATGTCCCTTATATTTATAATCAGGGAAGACTTGTATCTAAAAAAATCTCGATTCTATTTCTTATTTTATTTCTATTTTATTCCCTCGTGGGCCCGTTGTGCTTTGCTGTGACATCTCTCCACCGTTCGACGTGTCGGGCTAATTCTCTTCCTTGCGTTGTGGTCTTACCGCACGGGCCGTTGGCCGCTGACGGAAGTGATCGAGGCGGCATGTCCCAAAGATTGTTGCATCCATTTTATAGAGTGAATGAGCTAGGCGAAGATGAGGATGCTGACCTTTTCGATGGTGATGAATGGAAGTCCATTGCTCTCCCGCCCATGGGGACGTCGTAGATCTTGGCGGGGTGAAGACCGTGGGCCGTCGAAGAAGAAGATCAACACACATGCCAAGAAGTTGTGCCTTAGCTCCTCCATTAGTATGATGGTCGCCGAAAGTCTTGCGTCAAACGTGAGGGGCGTCGGTAGGTGGGCGTCAACTTTGAGCAATATCCCAATTGGTGCTCCCGCTTAGAGCTCGATGTTCTTTGGTGATGTTGTTGAGCTCTTGGTCGCTTCGGCGTAGCACAATGAATTTTCAAGAGAGTCGCGAAAGTAGTGATGAGGTTGACGTAGGAGAATACCTTTATGTGTGGCACTCGTATCTTGTTGTTGGCGCCGAGGCTATGAGCTAGAGCTTGGGGAACCTCGTAGGAGGCGGGGGCGTCCGAGTTGGTTGACGAATCGATTGTCGTTCCCAATTGTGCTTGGCGCCTTCTATTGCACCGCAGTCCAAAGCTTGTTGTGAAGCCCGTTGGCGAGCTTGAGGGCGTAGTCGTTGAAGTTGTTGATGATCGACGGAAATGGCTGGATTGGCCCCTCGAGTTGACCGGCTGTCATAGCCAAGTTGTCCATGATGATGTGTCCGTCGGTACCGCTATCAAGCCATGTAATGACGAGCGGGCGAAGGGGGCATCGGTCGAGCGAGGTTGATCGCTGTGTCCTCGTGTTGGGCGCTTCTTTGGTCATGTAGAGGAACCAAAGAAGCATTTGCTATTGTCGGATGGATAGCGACATACCTTTTGTGTTTGTCGGGGCCGATGTTCGTTGTCGTATTGCTGATGATGAGCGCCTTTACGCCGCAATTGGCGCCATTTGCGCTTCGAGCTTGCACTCGTGTCACCTGAAGCTGTCCGTCCACGATGCACTTGTCGGTGTCAAGGCGATAGGATCCACAACTCACTTGTTGGCGTTCCACGCCATCGCGTGGATGTTGGGGACACTTCCAGCAGATGAGGCAGATTGATCTCGTCATTAGAGTTCGTCGAGTAGATGACCATGTACGTGGTGGTGCCGGGTAGGTGTGGTTGTCCTCTCCATTGGCGGCCCATAGGGGCGGCAGCGTTTGTTGTCGGTGGTGCCCTTTGGGGTTGTGGGTTGGTTGGTCGGCGTTGAGGATGTCATGGTTGGTGATGCGACATTGGCGGCGTCATTGTAGCATGGATGGTAGAGGTAGAAGCTCCATGTTGGTTGGGATGGATTTTCCGGTGACGTGCGGCGTGTGATGCCCTTTTTGCAAATGAATGTGTTGGCGCCGTTAATGTCCATGGCACTAGTGATGTTCAAGACGTCGTGGTCGAACAACGTCGATGTCGACATCGGTCGGCGTCGTTGTGTTGCTCATGACGGCGTTGGCACTCGGTGTCGGAGATGATGTTGTTGGTGTCTAGGAAACTTATCTCGTCATTGTAGTAGCCATGAGGCGTAGGCCTAGTTGGGTAGGCTTTTGTCGAACAACCGGTGGATGTCGGTTGTAGCCTCTTGATTTGATCTAGACCGCCATAGCAGGAGCGCCCTTGGGATGGATGAGCTCGTTGCTGCGGCAGTCCGTGATCATAGAGGGACGGCGTCGGCGGAGCCGTGGGAGCACGGTGGTGCCCATGGTAGAGGCGTCATCGAGGAGGTCGTCCAGCTTGCCGCTGGCCTTCATGTGGACAAGGTGGCCTACGAGGATGGCGTTGTGGTCGGCTACGACGATGCAGCCGTACTTCACCGTGATGTGGTTGTAGATCGCGCCGCGTTGTCGGCGTCGACTTACGCGGCGTCGGCAGCATGGCCGTGCTACGGTGTTGCTGTTGGCGTGGGCACTAGTTTGACGTGGATGGAGATGATGTTGACGGCACCGTGGGGACAACGTCGCCGTCGGCAGCGCCCGGGCAGGGGCGTCGTCGTTGGCGGCTTCCATGGCAGCTTGCTGTACAGCTGCTGTTTAGCCTAACGTGCTGCAATGTCGCCTTCTCATAGTCATCGATGTTGGTGCGGATTTCCTCCATGAACGCGATTGTCCATGCGCCGGCAATCTGATCTTGAAGGCAGTGGCGGATGCCGGGGATCTTGTGGTCTCCGGAGACCGGCTGTCATAGCCGCCTTGGGGAGGGGCGGCGATGACGGTGCCGCCGGGGCGGCGGCGTAAGGAAGTCCGGGCAGGCGCCGCACGCTTTGAGGGCGGCGGCGGCGCATGCGCACGAGAGAGAGAGCCAAGATTGAAGCTGTTGGGAGTTACCCCTTTATTTTCTGATTGATTGCAACTGATTACAAGACTTTTGTATTTATAGTCCGGGGAAGACTTGCATCTAAAAAAAATCCATGATTCTTTTCCTATTTTTTCTATTTTATTCCTTAAATACCTATTACTTAATGAACGAAGAGATTGACGATGTGGCGGCGGCGGCAGGGCTGCTGGCTCCCTACGCGTGTGTGTGTGTGCGCGCTCCTGCTGGGCCCATTGGGCTGTGCTGTGACACTAAGCTTCGCCGGACCTCTAGTGGTGAGCCCTAGCGCTCGCGGGGCCTCCACCCCACACCGTCGCCATCTTCTCCAGCGTCTCCGACAAGCCTCCCTCGCTCCGACCTAACCCAACCGCTCATAGTCAGGCTCCCTAGTAAGCCACAGCCTGCCATCATTCTTACTTGTCGCCACTCGTCTGCCATCGCCGCCACCCCTCATGCCCCCTAACATGATGTCTCCGCTCTTGAAGTGACACATAACACCACGTCAAGTGAAAGTTGTGTTGGGCTATCCCTCCACATAGTGTGGAGGTACAACTACCGGCAGGAATTCATGCTTTCCAGACACTGTGACTTGCGATTGTATTGGGCTATCCCTCCACATGGAGGATTACATTTCATTCTAACACGATTGTGTTGGGCTATCCCTCTACATGGAGGATTACATTTCATTCTAACAAACAAGCCCAAAACGTATATACCGTTAATTTCAACTTAGATCAATTGGGCATTGGGCCTATGGCTGGTTTTGAGCTTATTTGCTGGGGTCAAATGTAATCCTTCATGTGGAGGAATAGGCATATGGCTAGTTTTGGGCTTATTTGCTGGGCTCAAATGTAATCCTCCATGGATAGCCCAACAGATTGCTCCGAGAACGGAACTGGCGTGGTGGGATTGACTAATACTACCATAGCAACGTCTCCTCAGTGAGCCCGAACGGTTCTAGATGCAAAACCAGTGATGCATACTCGTAGCATCAGTTATTGCTCTGCTGCTGCTGGGTGTTTATGCTTTAGCAGTGTCACGTTGAGTAATGGTTACTAGGAAACACTATCTGCATAATCTATCACGGTGTTGTTTGTTTTACTTACAACTATTTTCCCTACCACAATTTCAGAAGTAATCGTGTCCGTAGTATTAACGTAGATTTATGTTAAAAATTTATGCTAAAGAAATCCAAAGAAGGCACCATCCTAGTGCCCGAGAGGTGGATACGTGTCTTCATATTGTGTACTCCTCCATCCCTAAATACTTGTCGTTTGCCAAGAAGCAATTTAAATTAAATGTATATTAAAAAATATTAATAATTATAGTATATAATTAGTACCATTAGAAAGATCTTTTCATCTAGTTTTTTTAATAAAGTTATTTGAAGATCCATATGTTGCACGTATTTTCTATAAATCGGCTTATACTTGTGGCACGCACCGAAAATGACAATTAAAAAGGGACGGAGGGAGTATAGTATTTACACCAAATTTTTTCAGCTCCAAAAACCAGAATGTTCTGAATATTCTATTACGAAATTTGTCTGGAGAAGCAATATGAGAATCTTCACCGGAACTACTGAGAAATCGGTAACCTTGTGTGAAAAGAAGTCTTCACTAATCTTTTTATTTGCCGTTCTATATAGAGCATGTTTTATTTTTCCCACTTTAAGCTACAAAGCTAAGGTATATATGAAATATATGGGTGATCACATTACTCAAGACACGTTCTATTTGCACCCTTACATTCCACTGTTGCTAGATGAAACCTTCACCGTTACATGGTATTTCTATAGGTTATCATTGATCTCAAGAAAGGGGCGATACCTATTGGAATTTGGGCATAGAAGGGAGTCAAAATGTTGTGTTCTTGGATTTTACGGTGAGCTTTATTCTAATTTTCCTCGTCACATATTTTTTTAGTTTGGCATCTTTCTCATGTTATACATATCCATTCCTCAGGATGGATCTGTACTGGAATGAGAAGTGGTTAACGTCAAACCATGTGTCCAGAGACAAGAATAATTCCTTGCGACAGAATACACTGTGAGTATTCACAAATTTGTCTCCTCCGTTCCACCTTCTCATTTTTAGGCTAGAGGATGCTACATCTTAGGTGGCCTACAAGCCATCAGCATGCGCTCAAGTTTGTGACATGAACTTCCGCTACGGTCGATGCGGTAATCTTGACCTCTAATGGTAACGTCCATCAACGATCAATGGTCGCACTTTGCATCCATGAGGTTTGATAGGTAGGGAGACTGAATTGGGGATTATGATGAGAGGAGAAACCCTTTTTTCCAATGGTTGGGCCGACGGCAGGGATCTGGAAGTTTTCTCTATATATGGGAATGGGGATTAGAGATCCAATATCTGACAAGAATTTGCTTAGAGAATCCATTAGTCAATAGAGTTTAACTAGAACTAGATAATTTTGAGAGCTCAGAGCCACATTCGTTGTAGAATGGGCTTTATTTGCTTTCCTTTTGTACCTCAAGTTCCCTAATGTTGCCTGGATCCATGAGGTTTGATAGGTAGGGAGACTGAATTGGGGATTATGATGAGAGGAGAAACCCCTTTCCCTATGGTTGGGCCAAGGACAGGGATCTAGAAGTTTTCTCTATATATGGGAATGGGGATTAGAGATCCAATATCTGACAAGAATTTGCTTAGAGAATCCATTAGTCAATAGAGTTTAACTAGAACTAGATAATTTTGGAGCTCAGGGCCACATTCGTTGTAGAATTAGCTTTATTTGCTTTCCTTTTGTACCTCTAGTTCCCTAATGTTGACATGTTTGTCTACTTTATTGTGCCAAACATGCATGCCCTAATATATTGGAACTCATATATAGGATTGGTGGAAGGGATGTGTCTACAATGGCCTTGAGCAATTGAGCTTTGGAATAAACTCTTGAAGGACAACAATGCTCGCCAAGAACCACAAATGACACTCATCAACAACTAAGTGGAAGAAGGATGCATTTGCATCACCCTCACAAAGGTAAAGCACTCGAGAACATAGATGTGCTATCATGTATTCAAGAGAAGATAACCTATGAACCTTTATCTTCCTTCTCATCGACTCTACCCCTTGGGAGAGGCCATAAACCTTTTGTAATTTCCATGTGATCAAGAACCTCCTTGGCAACAAGTTTGGTCTTGACATTTGTGCTCCATTCTTGCAAACGTTTGCGGGAAGTGATCATCCATCACCGTGGGATGGGACACCATATTAACTAGAGGAGGCCTCATGGGTCTCCAATTCATATGGGGACACCACCAAGTCCCAATAGAGGAAACTAAAAATGTATCATAAGGGTGACGAGTCTAGAGACAGTTGATCCAAGAGCATAACCATCTACCATCAAGGAAAGGTGGGGAGGATATGTCTAGGGGGCCTAATTCTACATATGGGACCATGTATGGAGCAAGATTGGAGGGTGTTGCTATAATATCCATAACATCAAGAGGATAACATCGTGATGTGAGCGACAATGGCGTATCTCCATAGCATAGGGCACAAAGGTCTCCGTGGTGCCTCCCAAGTAGCTTGACCAAAAATATGGGGAAATATGATGCTTAAGAAGTGGTGGTAGCAATTAATCCATCAATTCTACACATTACCCCAAATAGTCATAGAACAGCAAGGATGCATGGAAAATTGAGCCTACCCCATGGTCCAACATCCCTACGAGAGATTGACACATGGCAAATAGCAGTCAAATGGGGTCCCAACTAAGGGTGAACTAAGGTATAAGGTACAAGGATACCGCCGCCATATGATATGGTTCATTAGCATCGCCTCCTTCAACAACCATGGCCACCGAGCAAGTATAGTTGAGGTGGGGGGATCCTTCTCACTGATAGTTGCAATAGCCTAGATGCCGATCCCAGCTGCGTAAGCATAAGAGCGCTTTGCCGTGGGTCCCGACAGCTTCTAGTCTCTAGTTCTTCAATGGTGAGATCAATAATCCTGTGAGTGTGATCCAAAAATGAGGAGTAGGTCAAATGATGGAAGACAACTAGGGAAAGTCCGACTCTAGGTGTGCCTCACGCACCAAGGATACCACATCAAGGAGAAGCATTGCCAACTCGAGGTTTCCTTGCACTTGTCGGGATGCCTTGTGATCTCAATGTCAACAACATGAGGTTGGGAAACACCAGGAGGAAAAGAAGCCGGAAGCCCCTCACTCCTGAATTTGGACTTTGGTAATGTTTCTACCGATGTTATAGTTTGTAAAAAATCATTTTAGATCATTTGGAACAATTCTTCTTATGATATTATTACCATTGATCCTTTATAGTGATGCAGGTGGGGTGAGTTGAGAACATCCACACAACTGCCATGTATGTTGCAAATAGTCATAATGTGTTTGTATTGTCCATTGCAACCATGCCACTGCCCTGTGTTGTGGGTGGGTTTAGCGGACAATACATACAAAATTACATTTCATGTAGTTGGTGTGTCATTGACTTCTACAATTGACTAGAATAACTATGGCACAATGCTTAGTCGTTCTCATGCATCCATGATGGCTTCGCATTGGTCTTACCAATTTGTTCTATTGCAATTAATCTACCTTGGTGATGCTACCTTTTGCTTGAAACAATTGTTGTAGAGCTCCATCAAATGCACTCTAATGTCGGTATGCCCTACCTCTAGACATTTCGAGGTTGCATGGTATTGATGATGCCCACTTTTGGTATTCATGCCGATCGGATCAAGCATGTGTAAGAGTGACATTCACAAATAGGTCAAGCATAACAATATGGATTGAATGTCTCACTTCCTCACGAATAGGTGAACAATAAAATAAAATTGTCCCCTTTGTGGTGGTGTCCACAAAAACATTCCTTGCAATATACATGCAGAGTAGTGTGCCACGGTAAGTGGAGCTATGGAAGAGTGAACCATAGTGCCGATCGAGGAGACAACGAACTAAGAAGGTAGGGAGTAAAGGAGTAATATACCGGTCTAGGTCAAGGCATTAGAAGGACAGTCACCAAACACAAAGTAACAAAATCTTCTATGTTTTGTAGACTCTTACTTGTTGTGCAATGTGCTTAGTAAATTAGGAAACATGAGATCAATAATAATGAGCTATAGTTGTGTTGTATCGCCACCAAGACCAATTTGATGGGGACAAGTAGGGTCACGCAGAAGAATTTTCCATACCTATATAATTAATTATTTACATTATATAAAGTTAATAGTTATAACAAGAACTAATGTGTTTAATCATGTTACATAGAAAGTCATGTCATCCAAATTTACAGTTTCTATCAAATTGGAGCCATCCATAACAAATACTTGAAGCATACCAAGGCGAATTAGAAGAGAACCACCGATTTAGAGACTAGGAAAACCACAGTGTTAACATATACACACACATAATGTTTAAAAAAATAAAAAGTAAAATAGAAGAGAACTGGACCTCATTGAAGATAAAGGCCCATCAAATAACCATAAGCCCAAGTTTGAAGTGTTCCCACCCCACAAACACCTCATATCCCTATGTCTCATTTGTGTCGTACTAGATCTCTATATTTGTCTCGATTGTCGCCGCTACCGGTTCTCCCATACCTCCCTCCCTAGACACCTCTAGTAGCACACACACTACCCACCAATGCATAGGATGCTCCTCCAGCCCCCACCGGCCACCTCCACCAATGTCCCTTCCTTCGCCACCATCACCAAAGTCATAGTAACCCCTATGTGTCCCTACCTTAGGTCAATTTGTGCATCTTTCGTCATGGATGGGATGGGCATAGGGTAGTGCCACAGTTCCAATCCTAAATAAATCTCTATAGTCTCGATAGTAGCATCCGTAAGCCCAAATCTACATGACACTCCACTACCCCCACAAGCAACATCTACCCAATGTCCCTTCCTTCACCACCGCCACCACCATCATGGTCACCCCCATGCATCACTCACTTAGGTGGATTTGTGCGCCTTCTATAACCGACAAACTAGTATCACATAGAGGCACGCACCACATATCCCCCGCTACGCACTACTCCTATACTAGCGTGGAGGCACACCCCGATAAGAATGGAAGAGTAAATTGTTGAACACTAGTACTAGGACATGTTTGATGATTGCCCATGCATGCTTCCTCAAGAGACATTTAGTCCAACTAGTGAATAGGTAAAAACTATATTTTAGTTCACTCTTCATAATATCACATTTTAGTCCTCCCTCTTGCCTTTCTTTCCGCCAACCTACTCTTTTTCAGTATCTTGGCGTGTTCCTCTATTTGACGCTAAAGGTGGATGCTCCAGTTGAACCAATTTAGACATGTTGTTGTTACATTTTTGATAGTATTCTTACCTTTAGTGTCAAGAGACGAACGCGACTCGCAAAACCGAAAAGGACAAGGTGTGAAGTGATCGAATGAGAAGAGAACCACCTATTTAGAAGTTAGCGCACCCGGTGAAGCCTAGGTGTTAGTACATACGCACATACAAAGGCCCATCAAACAATCCAAAGCCCAAGTATGAAGCCAACACACATCGACACCCTATATCCCTAGGTTTCAGTTGTGCCCACTAGATCTCTGTCATGTCTCACCGCCGCCGCTACTAGTTCTTGTCCCAAATCTATATCTAGTCTCCTATAGATTTTGCATCGTATGATTTTATGCAACATTGCACCCCCCAACAGCCACCTCCATCCATGTCCCTTCCTTCGCACCACCATCAACAACGTCATAGTCAAACCGGCGCCGCCTATAGGTGGATTTGCATGCCTTCTATCGCCAACGGTCTACTATCACATAGTTGTACCATGTATCCCTACTAGGCAAAACCCATCCGCCTAGTGCAGAGGCACACCCTCATGAGCACGGAAGAGTGCCTTGTTGCTTGAGGTACCGGGACATGTTGGATGTTTAGACATGCATGCTTCTTGTCAAGAGACATTCTATGTAAATAATGGATTTTTAAAAAGCATATATATATTTCACTCTTTATAATATCATATTTTAATCCTCCCTCTTGCCTCTCTTTTCGCCACTTTCGCACCTACTCTTTTCCAGATATGCGAGTGTGCTCCTCTTTGACGCTAAAGGTCGATACTCTAGTCGAAAACATGTCGAAAATGTCATTGTTTCATATTGGTAGTATTCTTGCCTTTAGTGTCAAGAGACGAACGCACTTGCAAACCCGAACGAGGACAAGGTGTGAAGTGATCGGATGAGAAGAGAACCACCTATTTAGATGTTCTAAAGCACCTAGGCGAAGCCTAGGTGTTAGAATATACACACATACAAAGGTCCATCAAAGAATTCAAAGCCCAAGTCTAAAGCCAACAAGCCGAGACCTCATATCCTTAGGTTTCCTATATGCTCAATAGATCTCTATCCCGCCTTGACCCCCGCGCCCGCCTTTGCCATGTTTGATGTTTAGGCGGGCATGCTTCTTGTCCCAAATGTGTATCTAGTCACCTATAGATTGCCGATCGCTTTTTGTGACTTTATCGCGACATTGCACCCCCATTTTGGCCACCTCCGCCCATGTCCCCTCCTTCGATGTTAGCCACCATCAACAACGCCATGCATGGTCACCCCAACGCCCCAGCCATAGGTGGATTTGTGTGCCTTCTATCACCGATGGGCTACACTTTCATATAGTTATACCACGTATCCCATTATAGGCAAAAGCCATCCGCCCAACACGCAGGCACAACGGTGAGAACGGAAGAGCTACTTTGTTGCCCAGAGGGTCTTGGGCCATGTTTGATGTTTAGGCATGCATGCTTGTTGTCAAGAGCCATTCGGTAAATAATGGATTTTTAAGTATATTCCACTCTTTATAATATCACATTTTAATCCTCCCTATCGCCTCTCTTTTTCTGCCACTCGCGCCTACTCTTTTGTGTATCACGAGTGTGTTCCTCTATTTGACGCTAAAGGTGGATGCTCCAAATTGAACCAATTTAGAAATATTGTTGTTACATTTTTGGTAGTATTCTTACCTTTAGCGTCAAGAGACCAAACTTTTCGCAAAACCTAAAAGGACAAGGTGTGAAGTGATCGAATGAGAAGAGAACCACCTATTTAGATGTTAGCGCGCTGGGAGAAGCCTAGGTGTTAGTACATATACGCACATACAAAGGCCCATCAAACAATCCAAAGCCCAAGTATGAAGCCAACACATCGAGACCTTATATCCCTAGGTTTCCTTGTGCTAACTAGATCTCTGTCATGTCTCGGCCACCGCCTCTGCGATTCTTGTCCCAAATCTATATCTTGTCTCCTATAGATTTTGCATCGCATACCACTTCACCGCGACATTGCACTACCACCGGCCACCTCCCGCGTGTCCCTTCCTTCGCCACCATTACCAACGTCATATTCACCCCATGTCCCAGCTATAGGTGGATTTGCATGCCTTCTATCACTAACGGGCTACTATCACATAGTTGTACCACATATCCCCTACTAGGCAAAACCCATCCGGCTAGTGGTAGGCACACCCTCATGAGCCGCCTAGATTGCCTTATTGCTTAGGGATATGTTCGATGTTTATGCATGTGTGCTGCTTTTTCAAGAGACATTCGATGTAAATAATGGATTTTTAAAAACATATATACTTCACTCTTTATAATATCACATTTTAATCCTCCCTCTTGCCTCTCTTTCACCCACTTTCGCACCTACACTTTTTGTGTATGCGAAGTGTGTTCCTCTCTTTGATGCTAAAGGTGGATGCTCTAGTTGAAACATTTTAAAATGTCGTTGTTTCATTTTGGTAGTATTATTACCTTTAATGTCAAGAGATCGAACGCACCTCGCAAACCGAAAAGGACAAGGTGTGAAGTGATCATATGAGAAGAGAACCACCTTTTAGATGTTCGTGCACTTGGGCGAAGCCTAGGTGTTAGAATATACACATACAAAGGGCCATCAAACAATTGAAAGCCCAAGCCTAAAGGCAACAAACCAAGACCTCATATCCTTAGGTTTCCTATATGCTCAATAGATATGTATCCCGTCTTGTCCCCCTGCCATCCGCCAGATTTTGTCCTAAATGTGTATCTAGTCTCCTATATATTGCCGATCGCATAACTTTATGCGACATTGCACCCCCATTGGCCATTTCCCCCATGTCCCTCCTTCGCCACCATCAACAATATCATGGTCACCCCCAAATGACTTCCCACCATAGGTGGATTTGGTTCCTTCTATCATTGACGGGCTACTATCACATAGTTGTACCCAATGTATCCCCATATAGGCAAAAGACATCCGCCCAACACAGAGGCACACCCGTTTGAGCATGGAAGAGCACCTTGTTGCGCAAAGGTACTGGGTCATGTTTGATGTTTAGGCATGCATGCTTGTTGTCAAGAGCCATTCAGTGTAAATAATGGATTTGTTTAAGTATATTCCACTCTTTATAATATCATCACATTGTAATCCTCCTATCGCCTCTCTTTACGCCCTACTCGCCTACTCTTTTCCGTATGTGAGTGTGTTCCTCTATTTGACGCTAAAGGTGGATACTCCATTTGAACCAATTTAGAAATGTTGTTGTTACATTTTGGTAGTATTCTTACCTTTAGCGTCAAGAGACGCTGCACTCACAAAACCAAAAAGGACAAGGTGTGACGGATCGAATGAGAAGAGAAACCACCTATTTAGAAGTTAGCGCACTGGGTGAAGCCTAGGTGTTAGCATATATGCATATACAAAGGCCCATCAAACAATCCAAAGCCCAAGCACGAAGCCAACACATCGAGACCCTATATCCCTAGGTTTCTTTGAGCTCACTAGATCTCTATCACGTCTCGACCGCCGCCACCGTTCTTGTCCCAAATTTGTATCTAGTCTCCTATAGATTTTGCATCGCATGCGACTTTATCGCGACATTGCACCCCCACCAGCCACCTCCTCCCATGTCCTTTCCTTAGCCACCATCGGCAACATCATAGTCACCCCAGGCGTCCCAAATATATAGGTGGATTTGCATGCCTTCTATCGCCAACGGGCTACTATCATACGGTTGTACCATTATCCCTTCTAAGCTAAACCCATTAAGCCTAGTGTAGAGGCACACCCTCATGAGCACGGAAGAGTGACTTGTTGGCGAAAGGTACCGATATGTTTGATGTTTATGCATGCATGCTTCTTGTTAAGAGACATTCGATGTAAATAATGGATTTTTAAAAACATATATATTTCACTCTTTATAATATCACATTTTAATCCTTCCTCGGCCTCTCTTTCACCCACTCACGCCTACACTTTTCCGTATGTGAGTGTGTTCCTCTCTTTGACACTAAAGGTGGATGCTCTAGTTGAAACATTTGAAAATGTCGTTGTTTCATTTTGGTAGTATTCTTACCTTTAATGTCAAGAGACAACGCACTCGAAAACCGAAAAGGATAAGGTGTGAAGTGATCATATGAGAAGAGAACCATGTTTAGATGTTCGTGCACTGGGCGAAAGCCTAGGTGTTAGAATATCTCACATACAAAGGGCCATCAAACAATTGAAAGCCCAAGCCTAAAGCCAACAAACCACGACCTCTCATATCCTTAGGTTTCCTATATGCTCAATAGATCTCTATCCCGTCTTGACCCTGCCACCCCGTTTTTGTCTAAATGTGTATCTAGTCTCCTATAGATTGCCGATCGCATGACTTTATGCGACATTGCACCCCCCACCGCCACCTAAGCCCATGTCCCTCCTTCGCCACCATCAACAACATCGTGGTCACCTCGGCGTCCCCACCATAGGTGCATTTGCGTGCTTTCTATCATCGGTGCATTTATGCGTGCTTTCTATCATCGACAAAGCTACTACCACATAGTTGTACCACGTATCAATTATAGGCAAAAGACATCCGCCCAACATAGAGGCACACCCGATTGAGCATGGAAGAGCGCCTTGTTGCTGCGCAGAGGTATCGGGTCATGTTTGATGTTTAGGCATGCATGCTTGTTGTCAAGAGCCATTCGGCGTAAATAATGGATTTTTTTAAGTATATTCCACTCTTTTATAATATCATCACATTGTAATCCTCCCTATCGCCTCTCTTTTCACATCACTACGTCACGCCCACTCTTTTTTCATATGCGAGTGTGTTCCTCTATTTGACGCTAAAGGTGGATGCTCCAGTTGAACCAATTTAGAAATGTTGTTGTTACATTTTGGTAGTATTCTTACCTTTAGCGTCAAGAGACTAACGCATCAAGAAAACCGAAAAGGACAAGGTGTGAAGTGATCGAATGAGAAGAGAACCACCTATTTAGATGTTAGTGCACTTTGGGTGAAGCCTCGGTGTTAGCACATATGCACATACAAAGGCCCGATCAAACAATCCAAAGCCCAAGTATGAAGCCAACACATCGAGACCTTATATCCCTAGCTTTCCTTGTGCTCACTAGATCTCTATCATGTCTCGACCACCGCCTCTGCCGGCTTCTTGTCCCAAATCTATATCTTGTCTCCTATAGATTTTGCATCGCATCGACCTCACGCGACATTGCACTACCACCGCCACCTCGCCTATATCCCTTCCTTCGCCACCATTAGCAACGTCATAGTCACCCCAACATCCCAAAATATAGATGGATTTGCATCTCTTCTATCACCAACGGGCTACTATCACATAGTTGTACTGCCGCATCCCCTACTAGGCAAAACCCATCCGGCTAGTGCGAGGAGGCACACCCTCATGAGCACGGAAGAGTGCCTTGTTGCGTTGAGGTACCGGGCTATGTTTGATGTTTAGGCATGCGTGCTTCTTTTCAAGAGACATTCGATGTAAATAATGGATTTTCAAAAACATATATATTTCACTCTTTATAATATCACATTTTCATCCTCCCTCTTGCCTCTCTTTTCACCCATCACATTACACTTTTCCATATGCGAAGTGTGTTCCTCTCTTTGACGCTAAAAAGGAGGATGCTCTAGTTGAAACATTTCCGAAATGTCGTTGTTTCATTTTGGTAGTATTCTTACCTTTAATGTCAAGAGATGAACGCACTCATAAACCGAAAGGACACAAGGTGTGAAGTGATCATATGAGAAGAGAACCACCTTAGATAGATGTTCGCACTGGGGCGGCTAGGCCTAGGTGTTAGAATATACACACATACAAAGGGCCATCAAACAATTGACAGCCCAAGCCTAAAGCCAACAAACCAAGACCTCATATCCTTAGGTTTCCTATATGCTCAATAGATCTCTATCCCGTCTTGACCCTGCCGCCGCCGCCGGTTTTTGTCCTAAATGTGTATCTAGTCTCCTATAGATTGCCGATCGCATGACTTTATGCGACATTGCACCCCTAATCGGCTACCTCCTGGGTCCCTCCTTTTGCCACCATCAGCAACATCATGGTCACCCCAGCTTCCCAGCATAGGTGGACGGATTTTATGCGTGTTTTCTATCATCGACGGGCTACTACCACATAGTTGTACCACGTATCCCCTTATAGGCAAAAGACATCCGCCCAAATACGTAGGCACACCCGATTGAGCATGGAAGAGAGCCTTGTTGCAATGAGGTACTGGGTCATGTTTGATGTTTAGGCATGCATGCTTGTTGTCAAGAGCCATTCAAAGTGTAAATAATGGATTTGTTTAAGTATATTCCACTCTTTATAATATCATCACATTGTAATCCTCCCTATCGCCTCTCTTTTCTTTTTCAGCGCCTACTCTTTTTTCATATGCGAAAGTGTGTTCCTCTATTTGACGCTAAAGGTGGATGCTCCAGTTGAAACCAATTTAGAAATGTTGTTGTTACACTTTGGTAGTAGTATTCTTACGTTTAGCGTCAAGAGACGCAACGCTTTCATAACCGAAAGGACAAGGTGTGAAGTGATCCGAATGAGAAGAGAAACCACCTATTTAGATGTAAGTGCACACAGGTGAAGCCTCGGTGTTAGCACATACGCACATACGTAGGCCCATCAAACAATCTAAAAGCCCAAGTATGAAGCCAACACATCGAGACCTTATATCCCTAGGTTTCCTTGTGCTCACTAGATCTCTGTCATGTCTCGTATGCCGCCGCCTCGCCAGTTCTTGTCCCAAATCTATATCTTGTCTCCTATAGATTTTGCATCGCACGACTTCACGCGACATTGCACTACCACCGCCACCTCCGCCCGTATCCCTTCCTTCGCCACCATTAGCAAAGTCATAGTCACCCCTGACGCGTCGGCTATAGGTGGATTTGCATGCCTTCTATCACCAACGGGCTACTATCACATAGTTGTACCACGTATCCCCTACTAGGAAAAACCCATCCGCTAGTGCGGAGGCACACCCTCATGAGCACGGAAGAGTGCCTTGTTGCGTTGAGGTACCGGGCTATGTTTGATGTTTAGGCATGCGTGCTTCTTTTCAAGAGAAATTGATGTAAATAATGGATTTTTAAAAACATATATATTTCACTCTTTATAATGTCACATTTTAATCCTCCCTCTTGCCTCTCTTTTTCACCCACTTTCAGCCTACACTTTTCCGTATGCGAGTGTGTTCCTCTCTTTTGACGCTAAAGGTGGATGCTCTAGTTGAAACATTTTAGAAATGTCGTTGTTTCATTTTGGTAGTATTCTTACCTTTAATGTCAAGAGATGAACGCACTCTTAAACCAAAAAAAAGGACAAGGTGTGAAGTGATCATATGAGAAGAGAAACCACTATTTTAGATGTTGGCGCACCTAGGCGATGCCTAGGTGTTAGAATATACACACATACAAAGGGCCATCAAACAATTGAAAGCCCAAGCCTAAAGCCAACAAACCAAGACCTCATATCCTTAGGTTTCCTATATGCTCAATAGATCTTTATCCCGTCTTGACCCTGCGCCCATGCTTTTGTCCTAAATGTGTATCTAGTCTCCTATAGATTGCCGACGCATGACTTTATGCGACATTGCACCCCCATCGCCACCTCCGCCCATGTCCCTCCTTCGCCACCATCAAAGTCACATCATGGTCACCCCAGGCTTCCAGCCATAGGTGGATTTGTGTGCCTTCTATCATCAGGTGGGGTACTGTCACATAGTTGTACCACATATCCCCTTATAGGCAAAAGACATCCACCCAACACAGAGGCACACCCGATTGAGCATGGAAGAGCGCCTTGTTGCGCAAAGGTACTGGGTCATGTTTGATGTTTAGGCATGCATGATTGTTGTCAAGAGCCATTCAGTGTAAATAATGGATTTGTTTAAGTATATTCCACTCTTTATAATATCATCACATTGTAATCCTCCCTATCGCCTCTCTTTCTGCCACTCACGCCTACTCTTTTCCGTATGCGAGTGTGTTCCTATATTTGACGCTAAAGGTGGATGCTCCAGTTGAACCAATTTAGAAATGTTGTTGTTACATTTTGGAAGTATTCTTACCTTTAGAGTCAAGAGACGAGCGCACTCACAAACCGAAAAGGACAAGGTGTGAAGTGATCGAATGAGAAGAGAACCACCTATTTAGTTGTTAGTGCACCTGGGTGAAGCCTATGTGTTAGCATATATACATATACAAAGGCCCATCAAACAATCCAAAGCCCAAGGGCCTAAGCCAACACATCGAGACCCTATATCCCTAGGTTTCCTTGAGCTCACCCGGATCTCTATCATGTCTCCATTTGCCGCCCATTGCCAGGTTCTTGTCCCAAATTTGTGTCTAGTCTCCTATAGATTTTGCATCGCATGACTTTTATCGCGACATTGCACCCCCCAATGCAACCTCCGCCCATGTCCCTTCCTTCGCCACCATCAACAACGCCATAGTCACCCCTACCCCAAATTATAGGTGGATTTGCATGCCTTCTATCACCAACGGGCTACTATCACATAGTTGTACCACGTATCCCCTTCTAGGAAAAACCCATCCGCCTAGTGTAGAGGCACACCCTCATGAGCATGGAAGAGTGCCTTGTTGCTTGTTGAGGTACCAGGACATGTTTCATATTTAGGCATGCATGCTTCTTGTCAAGAGACATTCGATGTAAACAATGGATTTTTTAAAAACATATATATTTCACTCTTTATAATATCACATTTTAATCCTCCCTCTTGCCTCTCTTTTCTGCCACTCTCGCACCTAATATTTTCCTCACAGTATGCAAGTGTGTTCCTCTATTTGACGCTAAAGGTGGATTCTCTAGTTGAAACAATTTAAAAATGTCGTTGTTAGATTTGGTATTATTCTTAGCTTTAGCGTCAAGAGACGAATGCACTCGCAAAACCGAAAAGGACAAGGTGAGAAGTGATCGAATAAGAAGAGGACCGCCTATTTAGATGTTCGGTGCACCTAGGCGAAGCCTAGGTGTTAGCATATACACACATACAATGGGCCAACAAACAATTCAAAGTCCAAGTCTAAAGCCAAGAAACCGAGACCTCATATCCTTAGGTTTCCTATATGCTCAATAGATCACTATCCCGCCTTGACCACTACCGCCACTAGTTCTTGTCCCAAATGTGTATGTAGTCCCCTATAGATTGCCGTCGCATGACTTTATGCGACATTGCACACCCATCGCCACCTCCGCCCATGTCCCTCTCCTTCGCGACCATCAGCAATAAAGTCATGGTCACCCCACCCCAGCGTCCTAGCCATAGTTGGATTTGTGCGTGCCTTCTATCACCCAAGCGGGCTACTATCACATAGTTGTAAGAAACGCCAACAATCACCCCCAATCTGATGGGTAGACTGAAAGGGTCAATCAATGTTTAGAGACTTACTTAAGATGCTTTGTACATGCTTGTCCAACTCAATGGAAACAGTGGCTCTCATTGGCTGAATCCTGGTATAATAGTTGTTATCATTCTTCCCTTAAGGCCACTCCATTTGAGATTCTGTATGGTCAACATCCCAGACATTTTGGAGTTGATGTGGTTGAGTCTTGTGCTATTCCTGATGTGGCAGTATGGCTGTAACAAAGAAGTACAATGGTTAAGCTACTACAGCAGCAACTTGTCAGAGCTCAGCATAGATAGAAAACGCAGCCAGACAAGTTGGAGATTCAGTCTATCTTAAGCTATAACCTTATGTACAGACTTCAGTGGCTACTAGATCATCTCACAAGTTACCATTCAAGTACGTCGGTCCTTTTCAAATTCTAGCTAAAGTGGGACCAGTGGCTTACAAATTGTTGCTGCCTCAATCATCAAGCATCCACCCAGTGTTTCATGTATCTCATCAGCTCAAGCAAGCCTTGCCACCCCTAACTGAAGTCTCATCTACTTTACTAGGTTCACTTGAGTTTGATGCTTTTCGGGTATCTGTTAAAGTTCTTGCCGTCGACTCAAAACCCAAGGCAATACTCTTGTCTCTGAAGTATTGATCAAGTGGTCATCGTGGCCGACAACAATGGCTACCCGGGCTAGAGGGAAGAATTGAAGCGCTAGTTTCCCTCTTTGCACCGGCTTGGGGACAAGCCGGTTCTCAAGGGGGAGGAATGTCGGGACCACGCCAAGCAAGACCACGGTGTCATCGTCGTCTACGCCAAGAAGAGTTGGCGGGAGATTCAAAAAAACTAAATCCTCGCACTACAGCTCAGCGCTACCGTCTACGCAAGAAGACCCCACGACCACGCCGAGGACCCTCGCACTACCGCTCGGCGCTCGAGGCTCGAGGTTCCCTTGCCAGTATCTGCGTGCCGCCACGCTACGCTCGAGGCGGCCTCGCCTAACCACCGAAGAAGGGAGAGAGGTCGCACCGTTGGTCGGGAAATTGCCAGCGCCTCGCATCGGAAAGAGGTCGCCCGAGCACCGCCACCACGCAGCCGCTCACCCGGTGTCGCCGCGTCGTGGGGAGAGGCGCTCGTCCCCATGCTGTAGCACCAGCGTGCACGGGGACCGCCCTCATCGGTGACTGCGCGCTACCCCGCTATCTTGAGGGCCGGGAGTCGAGGCGGAGGCCGAAAAGATCCGGACGAGAAACGAACGGATCCAGCCATGGAGGTCATGGATCCGCTTCCGTGACGCCGCCCGGCAAGACGCCGGTAGGCCGGTGCCGCGGGTTGCCGCGCTAGTGCCCGCCGCGCTACATGCCGCCGTGCTCGTAAGCCTTGTGCCGGGCTCCTTGCCGCGGGCGGCGGCGCCGTCGCCCGGAAGTGCGCGTCCGCGGCTTGCCCGCCCTAGCCGCCGCCAAGAGAAAAGGAAAAGGGAGGAGGAGCATGTGTGGATTCACGAGAGCTTGGGTTGGGGATGCACACCATTTTTTTTCAGAGAAGAGATGAGCGCGGTATATATTTGGTGGATGAGGTGGGGGTGTTTCTATAAAAACTGCTGGCGGGTGGGTAAACGCAAAATAGCCACGGCCCGACAGTCTCTTTTTGTTGTCGTCTCCCCATTGGCCGGCTCTTTTGTTGTCGTCTCCCCATTGGCCGGCTCTCAACTATTGGTGGGAGTTGGAGGGCAGCAGGATTGGGCCCACCCACTCAATGGACGTTGGCTGCAGGGCTGCCCGGCGGGGCGTTCTTGCAAAGTGCGCGCCTGGGGTGTCTGACCGCCGCGCCCGCGATTTTCAGAATCTTCTCTTCTTCGCCGAAGGATCTTGACAATCAAGGGGCCGGACCGCAAAAAAATGGCATGAGCGAGGGGCCTCTCTCGGCGGTTCTTGACGATTTCCACGAAATCAAAGGGCGTGCTTGCATCGGGGGCCGTACAAAAAGTTTTCGGTGGGGCCAAAACAGAGCAGCGCGCTGATCTGGCGGCATCTGACGGCTAAAAAAAAAATGGGGACGACGTGGATAGGCTCAGGCCGCTGGCTGAGTCCTGAGGTTCTTCTAAAATGTCCTTTCACCACTCATCTTCATCGCCTCGCAATCACGGCATGGTGTGGTAGTAGTATATACTTGTGACAACCAGCTTGTCGGTGCAATAAATATTTGAGAAAAATAAGACTGGTCAATTATCAATAACATGTGTTCTGACCATGGCGGATGTGAACAACATCATATCTGTTGACACATGCGGGAGCTCACCTGACGATAACGTTCTTCATGGGCGTGGAGGGGTCATCATATCTTCCGAGAGGTGCGTTTAATATGAAACATGGAAGAATAAATACGCAAAATAATCGGTTATAATTTATTAATTATTTTTTCGTTATACTCTTTGTAGTATGAATTATGACAGATTTTTCATTTTGTCTTGCGAAATTTATTTTTTTTTAAATTGCAATATCTACAACAAACTACATCTATTTTTTTTAATAGCCAGTAATCTAGCTTTTCAATAAATATCCAATTGTTCTTGTTTTTCTTAATGAGCCATGTTAGAATAGAATTGTATCGGTTGGATGTTGCATTTTTCTTTTCTTGAAAATTAGAAGTGCACCATCAAAAGATATGAAGTTTAGAAACATAGCATCTTAAAAAAAAGTTACCGCTGAAAACATGGTGTGAAAAAATTGCAAATGGCATGCAGCTAAAGATATTTTTATGGTGTCCAGCTTGTCGCCATTGAACTATGTGAATTTCAATTTCGAAAACCCATGAACTAAATATGTTCCTGTCATTGGTGCTTAGAGCCTTAGACGGGCCGTGCCCTGCCATGTCGTGCAGCCCATTTGGCCACGTGAACTACAGGTACGTATTTACTCCTAGTCCCAATCCCAGGTGGGTAGACGACAAACCTCCTGAGCCCGCGCTACCCCTCCCCGTCCGGTTTCACTACAACATGAATAGTAAGTACGGACACGGACCAGCAGAAGAAAAAAAGGTGAACGGTGTAAAATTGTTCAAAAATAATCCAAGTACAGAGGGGCAATAATATATTAACCATGACACAAAAAAATATTATATGACACAAAATAAAAAGAAGGTGAACAATGTCATCTAAAATTATTAGCATTTATATAGTTTTAGTCAAAGTTTGTGATGTTTCACTTCAAATGTCAGGAATTGGGGAGTAATCGGAATCTCGAGCAACGACGAAAAAAATCATCGTCCTGCTCACCTGGTCCATTTAAAGGGAAGACCCAGGTCAACCATTGCACACGGTGCTGGTGCTGGTGTTGTATTGTATTCTTCGGTCGGAAACCCTTTCACATGCCATAAGCAAAAAGGAACAATATATAGTATAATGGTCCTTCACCAAACCCAGCCTTCATCATTCTAAAGAGCACAGAACCATGCAGCAAGAGCATTTAAGTCATCGCCTCAACTTTCCTCAGCTAGCCATGCACATGCAGCTTCCTCTCCTCTTCACCTGGTGGTGTTCTGCCTCACCGCAACAACAACCAACGCCGATGACCTCATGTTCCCAATCAAAACCGAGTGCTCGGACAACCTCAACTACACGCGCGGCAGCGCGTTCCAGGCCAACCTCGACGCGATCCTTCCTCCTGCCAGACTTCTGGAAGTTGGACTACCATCACTACAGTGACCCCAAACCCAAAGTCATACGCGTGCACTCCAGCGATGCGAAGTCATACGCGTGCACTCCAGCGATGTGTTGACAAACTCGCCAGTGTCAGCGTGACTTAGATGTGTCGAAAAACTGTTTTGACAACTCCATTTTTGAGGAGGACTACCGAACACATTTTTAAATTAGTACTCTCTTCGAGTTTTGCAAACTGTTTTTCCAGAAAATGTGTCTTATAGTACAATAAGATGTCATTTTTGCTATAATTTTTGTCGTACATATGCACTTGAATCTATGTGCACATAAATTTGTTTTTCCATGTGTTTTTTTTCCAAAAAAATGGTTTTACATCTCAACTTTTGCATATCACAACATATGTCGATGAACTATAGATGTGCCAAGTTTTCAAATTCTTTTGAGTTATGTAAGTGTATTTTTAATTGGTTTTTATGTTTCCATCGAGGACCTTGTATTTGCTCTAGTTAGCTAACAACTAGTTAAAGTCTTGACAAAATTAGTCTTCATGTTTGTATATATTAGAACTGATTTTAGTTACTCCTCATTACAATTTAGAAGTCATTCTAAAAATCTTAGAGAGTCGAGCATCTAAAGTTTGACCAAAATTATAGAGAAAATTATGGAGATTTTGTGACATAAAATAGGTAAACTATAAAAATATAATTAACAAAGAATCTAATGATACTCAGTTGACATTCTAAATATTTTTTTAAGAAAAAGACATCCTAAGTGTTATTATTTTATCATATAAATTTGATCAAACTTCATATGCTTTAACTTTCTAAGATTCTTAGAATAATTTGTAATTTGAGATGGAGGGTGTAATTTTCTTTCTAAGATTCTTAGAATAATTTGTAATTTGAGATGGAGGGTGTAATTTTTAGCTACCTAGCAATTAACTCTTGCGTCTAAACGGACCCTTTACTCTAAATACACATATCACATATGCCCAAAAGAGGTCAAGAATATTAGATCATCTGATCTAACTTCAGTGTTTTTCAAAAAGTGTGTTAGTCATCTATAACACCTATATGAGAAGCCCCACTAGGGGATTTATCTCAACAAGCAGGGGTGCCACATCAGTAGCGGGTCCCATAATCCTAGAGTTGCACAAATTGGAGATCCCCACTAAGTCATTTTCCTGTCTTCTCATTAATCCATGCCACGTTCACCACTACGGGTTTTAGCTGCCTTGACTCCTGAGCTCCCCACTAATGCATGCATGCAGAAACTTCCCCACTAGCTAGTAGTCACCACACATGCATCCAGATTTAGGAGGTCTCTGGCCTACCCAGTACAATCTTTGCCTATAAAATGAATCCTCCATCAAGGGCTGTCAGCAGGTGTGTACGACACAGCGAAAAGCGGAATCAAGATAGTTGGAGACCGCGAACCAGACGGAGGCTGGCTTTCCTTTCTCTGGCGCGATGCCACGAGCGACCACACGACCTTCTCCGCGGCCATGGGCTCTCCGTCCAGCAGCGATCCACGATAGCACCTCGGGGAGGGTGGCAGCGTGGCGGCGTGGAGGTGGATGAGGCGGCGCAGCAGCAGGTTGGGAACTAGGTCGGTGGACGCCAGTGGCAGCTTCGTGGCCAGGCAGGTGCGGTGGCCGGAGTCGAGCCAGCGCTGTATGGATGTGCGGTTGTACGTGGTGCCGATGGGGGAAGCTGACCGGTGACCGCATCACCTCCAGCGGGGTCTTGGGCACCGGAACGCTGCCGGCGTCGGCGGCGTCGCGGCCATCACGAGTTGTTTCGACGGCCGGATCTGGCCGACACCCTTCAATGAGTGGACGTGAGCACACGACACGCCCGTCGGTTTTTCCTTTTTCAAGTATATACATACAATCTTTTTTCGTAATTGGTTAATTTCAAGGTGCAACTATTGCCGTTTGATATATGTTGTCATGCTGGTATAGTTAAATCGTATTGTTTTGTGATGTGTTTCCGTACATGCATTACCAATATCATAGATATTAACATTCAATTCTATCTTATTCTTTCTCGAATACCCGTGGCAACGCACGGGGATTCTCCTAGTTACGATGACATTTATCACCAGATCACAAAAATATTATTTGGAAACCCACAACATTTATGTCCAAATGCTTCAAAAAGTCATGTCTGATTGGTTAAGCATAACGGTTTCCAGCCAATCTAACAATTCGTTTCATTGTACAGTTTATTAATAATGATGAGGAAAGTTTAATTTAAATGCACGGTGGTGGACTTCCATCCAATCCAACAATCGCAGAACAAGAAAAAGCTTTCCATCTAGATCCAAATAATGTGCTATGGCTTTCCATATATAGTTGTCAACTATAGTATTGCAAATGCTGTTAAAAAGCATGATAGTTTCAACAGTTTGGTTCAAAAGATGAGTCATTCTCGGTGAAGAGGTTGGTTGATGAAATAGCTTCTGTCTTGATTGTCGGTGCAGGAAATAATAGCACAGCACTTATTGCAGTCTCAGTTCTTGCTGCTGTCACGATGCTATTTCTGCTGTTATTTGCTGCCTATAGGTTCAAGAAGAACAGAAAACCACACCAGCAAGTGCAGATAGTAAGAGACGGTAAGTATACTTAAACGTTGTTAGCTATCAGGAGAGAACATTGTGGTGCAACCTTCATTCAGGCTTGGCTCTTCCGTTTTCTCTTATCAAATATCAATAGGACATGGAGCTGAGGAAGAAATGAGAAGTTCCGAGTCTCATACCTACGACCTGAGTACTCTGCGAGCTGCAACTGACAACTTTTCCGAAGAAAATAAGCTTGGCGAAGGAGGGTTTGGGCCAGTCTACAAAGTAAACTTAATCCTGGAGCCTGAAAATTAGTGCCTTATAGTGGTCTTTCTTACAAGGCCGGCATGCCTTCTCACAAAATATCTGATGGTCCAATCTCATCTCAATGTTGTTCAGGGTACCCTACCAAAATGGGCAAGTTATTGCAGTGAAGAGACTATCAGAACTTCGCAACAAGGGCATTTGGAGATGAAGAACGAGGTTGTCCTAGTTGCAAAGCTCCAACACAAGAACTTGGTGCGGCTGCTCGGCTGCTGCATCGAGGAAGACGAGAAGCTCCTCGTCTATGAGTTCCTCATCAACAAGAGCCTCGACAAGATCCTTTTCGGTGCTTGCTTGACAATAGTCCTTGCATGCCAGTCCACTATATATGTCCTTTTGGTTCGGTAAAAAAAAAAAATGTCCTCTTGTTTACTGATGAGTGAACTCAACTTTTAGATCCTATAAGGCAGCAGGAGCTAAGCTGGGGCTGAGGTTCAAGATCATCGAAGGAATTGGCCGAGGGCTCCTCTACCTTCACGAGGACTCGAGGCTGACGATCATCCACCGTGATCTCAAGCCAGGTAACATCTTGCTTGATGCGGACATGAATCCTAAGATCTCAGACTTCGGCTTGGCGAAGCTGTATGACATCGCCTTGAGCGTGGCAAACACAAGCCGGATAGCTGGTACATAGTAAGTTTGGTCTCCAAATTCTTCTATAACCATGCCACACGTGTTTTTTTTTTTTTTTTTTGATGAAAATGCCACACGTGTTATTACCAATAGCATGTAGATATGTGGCGATTTGTACGTACCTTCTAACTTACCATGTCTTCGAGATGCAGTGGATACATGGCGCCGGAGTACGCCGTGCGCGGCAGCTTCTCCACTAAGTCTGACGTTTATAGCTATGGCGTACTTGTCCTAGAGATCATCACGGGCCAGCGACCAGCAGAAAATCTCATAAACTTTGTAAGTTGTAACCTGCTTTGAATTAGAACACGGATTGCAGTTTATTAGTCCACTTATTAACACTGCACTTGATAGAATCTTATGAAACTTAAGCGTCTATAAGTTTATGACATATTTACTAGCAAAAAACTAATCAAAATTACTTATCTTTACACACTCTATATATATTTATTTTCTACAACTATAAAGATATCAACAGCCGCTCCATCACTCTGCCCATCCCCACGGAGCCGGCCTTCGTGAGCCCAGGCGAGGCGAGGGCGGCTGCTCCGGACCCGTCGATCAACGAAGGCTCTGTCTCTGACTTGGAACCTCGTTGATGATCCTGCTGCATATGGAGGACGTCAATGAATCATGGCCATTGTTCTTGTTGAAGTTACGCGAGTAGTCTTCGTGTATTTCTTGTTAAATGACGTGAACAAGCCTCTAGTCTAGTGCTTAGAGCTCCTCAGTGGACAAATTTATGAACTACACGCGGTGGCAACGTGTTCCAGGCCAATCTCGACGCCCTCCTCGGATCCCTGCTCGCTGCCGCCGCGGCGTCCACGGGGTTCGCCACGAACACCACCGGGAGCGCTCCCGACCAGGCGTACGGCCTCGCGAGGTGCCGTGTCGACGTGAACGCGTCGGACTGCCCCGCGTGCCTCGACGGCTGGCTGGACGCAGGACATCCACGCTCGTCTACGACGCGTGCCAGCTGCGGCACTCCAACGCGAGCTTCTTCGGCGCCGTCGACATGCCGATGGTGGTCTGGTTGGCGAACCCGCAGAACGCGACGCAGCAGGAGCAGTTCATGGCGCGGCTCGGTGCGCTTATATCATGGGCAACGTCACTGCGAGGGGCGGCGTACGGGTCCCCGCGGATGTTCGCGGTCGGCTCCGCTGCGGTGATGCCCTTCGTGAACGTCTACGGCATGGCGCAGTGCACGTGGGACCTCGCCGGCGACGACTGCAACCGCTGCCTCACCGGCGCCGTCTCGTTCATCCTGGACTGCTGCGACGGCAGGCATCCTGTACCCGAGCTTCTCCATCCTGTTCGAGGTGTACGGTCACGGTGTACCCGTTCTACAACGCCCAGGCTGCCGAGGCGGCGATGTCGCCGGCACAGACACCACCACCGGGAGGAGGAGGATCCGTGGACGGCAGCGACCAGTCGGGCCTAGGAAAAAAAGCAGCGAGTCCGTGCAAGGTCTCAGGTCCTGTCACTTCCTTAGCTTACGCGTTTGATAGTTGATGCTGTGGCTCCGAACTGCGATCGCTCGTGCAGCGGTTTCTGTTGGTGACGTCGCCGTCCCCGTGGAGATCCTGGGTTGCGTTGTTTCCACAGGGTCCATGTGAAATGGTAAATAAACTTGAATTGTATCACCACATTTTTTTTTCTTGTGTTCGGTCAAAAAAACATTTTTTTTTCTTCTGGTTTTTTCGGTATATGAACTTGATATAAGAACTGGGCCAACTGGCCAACGGGCAACGAGAGACCACTTGCTACTTTCTTGTTTTGGGGCATTTTCGTTTCAATCTTTGCGTCTAGACTGGACAGAAATGGCAACTTCCTCTCGTAGATATTTCAATTCATAGGATTAGAATTTTGCACGGCGACAATAGTTGAATTGTGACCTGCAGGGAGTAATCGCTCGAGGAAAAAAAAAGTAATCGTAGTGAGGACGTCCATCACCCATGTCCCACGCCTGCTGTTGTTCTTCTCGACTTGCTGGTGTCTTGACTAGGCTAAAGAGTTAATCCCTCCGTCCCAAAATGTTTGTCGCTTTCGGTTTTTCGTGCCACAACTTTGACTTGATTTATATAAAATACGTGCAACATTTATATCTTCAAATAAATTTGTTAAAAAACTAGGTTCAAAGATCTTTCTAATGATACTAATTATGTATGATAAGTATTAATATTTTTTAATCTATAATTTGTTAAAGTTGTTTCTCGGGAAGCGTAAGTGACAAACGGAGTGAGTAGTTGAATGTACTTGCTGGTGTCTTGACTAGGCTAAAGAGTCGGTTGATTGTTTCCACCCATACTTCTGAAAGGCTAGAATAAAAACGCACTTTTCCTGAAATATTTGTTTTGTTGCCGCAATGGTTGTAGACCCGTTTCGCCTGAAATATCTGTTCGGCCTGGCCAAGCTCTTCGACATCATCGACTCTATTATTGGAAACACTGGCCACATTGCCGGAACATAGTAAGTGATTAGTGTTTTGGAGCATCCAATCCAATCTTCAACCGTGGCAGATATAGGACGAGGACGAAGTGGGCTAAATAATAGAAGTTTAGAGTTAGAATTAGAGACTTGGAGAAATAGTAATTTAATGGATAAATCGGGGTAAGGGGGCTTGAGCCCCCCACCCCAGCCCCTTTAAATCCGCCCCTGATTTTTGAAACGCATTAATGCATGTTAAACGTATTCCAAATGCGTCACGTGTTTCTTAAACCATATAGATGTCTGTGCGTTGCAACGGGAGCACATGTCGCGATAACATTCCTAATTCCTAAAGGGGGATTGAGAGCTAGTAAGCTTGACCAAAGTGTGTCGTAGAGATGGAAAGATGATCAACGACTCAGATTGAAGGACCATATTCTTGTTGGTATTTGAATATCCTAATTCCTAATGGGGTTGAGTGCTCGACCAAAGTGTACATGCCGTAGAGATGCAAACCTGGAACACTAATTGGGACTGTTTACAGCGCAATAGAAGAGTGGAAGAAGCGAGAGAACATGTGTTCCAAGAATGAAATTTTATCAAAAGATGCTGGCAGATTCTAGTAATCTCTTATAATCGACAACTGGATTTTATGCAAAGCAAGCATGAACATTTCACCAACAACGCACTGGACAATATTATAGATTTCAAAACATTGGAGATTTCAGACATGGGACAAAAGTATGAATTATCTAACTTGCCTGAGATTCTCGTTAAATGAGAAGATAGAAGACAAGCACTGATTATATACTACTTACTGTTGACTGAATTGCTTGAATCAACCAAAGGTGTTGAAATCTTTGATATTGAAAACTGTTAACTTAATAAGAAAAGACATCCCCACAACCTTGACAATTTCTCAATTCAGTTGGTCTAATGTGAATGCCTTTTCTAATCCCCTGAATATGTTTGTTCAGTATTCACATAAATAATTGAAGAACGACGAGGTATTTTGGATATGTATTGGGCACGTGTTTAAATGTGCACCAAATAATTGAAGAATGACGTGGAAATGTAGAACATGATTTTTTAGAAGAAATTTTGCAGTGGAATGGACTAATTTGGAGCTATGGTGTAAAAGTTATGGATTTCCAAAGTTTTTATATATATTATACTTTGGAAAATATTGATGGAATTTTGGAATAATGTAAATACATGGGTAGGATCTGGGGTGCACCTAGTTTATTTACAATTTTTTGGGGATTTTCTTGGTGCAAGGAAAATGGTGTTTCACCCTTACGTGTACACTTCCCCGATGACCGTAGCATTTTCTCCCTTTGTTACGCGTTAGCTGTTGTGTGGGGCCCGATCAACGATCTGGCTGGGCTCGTGCACCCAGTCCACTGTTTCATGGGCGATTTAGGGTCACACCCCTTTCCTGTCTATGTTCCACATAGGCCAAGTCTATATAAGAGAAGAGGGGAGGGAAGTGGGTCATTGACGAGTGGGGTCTCCTGGAGGTGTGGTGCTGATTTCCATCCTCATCCCTCAGCCTAGGCACACGAAATACCGAACCGAATTTACCGAAACCAAAAAAATTGGTTCCAGGTTCGGTTCTAGCAAATTGAGACCGTTAAGTTTGTTGGTGGACATAAATCATATACTTAACAAGGTTTTCTATGAAAGTGATTATTAGATAGATAATAATTATCATATCTTGTTCCTGTTAAAATTTCGTAGCCATTGGTCTTATTGTTTACAATTGCCAGCTATAGTATTGGTGAGTGTTACATGATAAAGTGTCCATCAACAAATGGCGACCACTTTAGATGTCCTATGGAAAATTGCCCCTTTTCATTTCACATTGCTATCTACTATTGTTTACCTGGAATTTCCCTCAATCTTTGTCCTATTTTTTAGAGTTTTAATCTCTCTCTCTATTGTTTTCTTTCACATTTGTTTATCTAAAATTTACCCCCAATTTCTTCACATCATCTAGTAAATGCAGAAACATAATCCCAGTTTACTGAAACAAATGGTTGAACAAATCTGAAGCAACTAAACCATCTCATCGCAACCATCCTACGCACAATATACATCAAGCACATTGGCAAAGTGAATTTCAGACCACGTATCCCCTTATAGGCAAAACGCATCCGCCCAACACAAAGGCACACCCGGATGAGCACGGAAGAGCGCCTTGTTGCGCAGAGGTACTTGGGTCATGTTTGATGTTTAGGCATGCATGCTTGTTGTCAAGAGCCATTCGTTGTAAATAATGGATTTTTTAAAAAGTATATTCCGCTCTTTATAATATCACATTTTTAATCCTCCCTATCGCCTCTCTTTTTCGCCACTCGCCTTACTCTTTTCGTCCGTGCGAGTGTGTTCCTCTCTTTAATGTTAAAGGTGGATGCTCCAGTTGAAACATTTTAAAAATGTTGTTGTTTCATTTTGGTAGTATTCTTAACGTTAGTGTCAAGAGATGAACGCACTCGCAAAACCGAAAAGGCCAAGGTGTGAAGTGATTGAGTGAGAAGAGAACTACCTATTTAGATGTTAGCGCACCTCGGCGAAGCCTAGGTGTTATCATATACACACATAAAAAGGCCCATCAAAAACCCAAATCCCATGTCCGAAGCCAACACACTAAGACCTTTTATCTCTAGGTTTCCTATGTGCTCACTAGATCTCTATCCGGTCTCGACCGCCCGCCGCCGCTTTGTTCTTGTCCCAAATCTATATCTAGTCTCCTATAGATTTGCATCGCACGAGTTTATGCGACACTTTGCACCCCCATCGGCCACCTCCACCCATGTCCCTTCCTCTACCACCATCACCAATGTCACAGTCCAACCCTAGCGTCCCACTCATAGTTGGATTTGTGTGCCTTCTATCTCCGATGGGCTAGTATCACATAGTTGTACCACATATCCCTCGTTAGGGCAAAACCCATCCGCCTAGCGCAGAGGCACACCCCGAGGAGCACGGAAGGGTGCCTTGTTGCTTGAGGTACTTTGGGACATGTTTCATGTTTTGGCATGCATGCTTCTTGTCCGGAGAGATTCAGTGTAAATAATGGATTTTTTAAAAAATATATATATTTCACTCTTTATAATATTACATTTTTATCCTCCCCTCGGCTCTCTTTTTACCACTCGCACCTACTCTTTTCCATATGCAAGTGTGTTCCTCTATTTGGCGCTAAAGGTGGATGCTCCATTTGAAACAATTCAGAAATGTCGTTGCTATATTTGGTAGTATTCTTACCTTTAGCATCAAGAGATGAACGCACTCGCAAACCGAAAAGGACAAGGTGTGAAGTGATTCGAATGAGAAGAGAACCACCTATTTAGATGTTAGGGTGAAGCCTAGTTGTTAGCATATGCACACATACAAAGGCCCATCAAACAATCCAAAGCCCAAGTCTGAAGACAACACCTATTTCAAGCATCTTTCTTTTATGTCAAAAGAGCATCGTTCATGGGCTTAAGGATCTTTCTTTTGGTTTCCAATTCAGACTACAGAACGAGTGGTAGTCCCGTGAAGATGGCAAAGGAGGCTGGGGTTATAGAATCGTTTGCTGTAAATTCTGAATGCCCCTGCCCCAGCATCCTTTTTGCCTGATGAATTGGACCCTTACGCTCTCGTGACATCATAGTGTCATGACATCATAGTGTTTTTGTCGATCACGCTTGAGCCCGTGGAGGTCCATGTTAAATTCATTCAAACGTTTCTCTTCTCTCCCCCTCCTTTTTTGTTTTCTGCACCCCAATGCCCTGCTGTTCTTATTTATCTCTAGCAGGTTAATGGCTTGTCGGATTCGGTAGTGGTGTGGCTTGTAATTTACAAAACACTATGATGAGTGAGGAATTAAGGTATAGATTTGATATAGAATTTGTGGATGCTTGTTAATATTGCTTGACTGATATCATGCTCTCTGATAGAAGTTAGGGTTTGGTAGAATACGCGGTGTATTACTCGAGAGACCACATGGCGTACATATAGGCACGATGGGGAGCGGATACGGCAGGCCCATGGGCCGTGTCATGTTTACATTCCAACACTCCCCACGCTTAGAACGGGAGCACCGCGAACATTGAGGACCGTTCCTAAACTCGACGAAGACCGAAGTCGGAAGACCCTTGGTGAAGATATCCGCGTCTTGGGATGTAGTGGGCACATGTAGAACACGAACTTCTCCAAGAGCGATACGGTCATGAACGAAGTGTAGATCAATCTCCACGTGCTTCGTCCGGCCGGTGCCGAACGGGATTGGTAGATAGGTAAACAACACTTACATTGTCACGCAAGACACTATGGTGGCTCGGCGAAGGGGCAATGGAGCTCATGAAGGAGTTGGCGCAACCAACACGCCTCGCAACTCCATTGGTGACAAATACGATACTGCGGCCTCAAGATCGGATCGAGACAAGAGGGGTGACGCTTCGACAACCGGGATCAGATTGTCACCCAAGAACACACCGTAGCCAGAGGTACTGCGACGAGTGTCGGAACAACCAGCCCAATCAGCATCAGAGTAGACTATAAGATCAGCAGGCGAGGTCTTGTGAAGGTGGAAACCAAGATCCAAGGTTCCTCGATGTAGCGCAGATGCGCTTCATGGCAACGGCGAGGCTCCTTCGGGTCATGCATATGGAGGCACACTTGCCGGACTGCATAAGCAATATCGTCGGCGGGTGTGAATGTGAGATACTTGAAGGGCACCAAAGAATACTTTTGCAAACTGTGTTGGATCAGCCACAGGGAACACCATCCGCATAACTTGGCCTGAGTATCAACAGGGTGTCTTTGCAAGGTTTGCATGCACTCATACCAAAGCGCGAAATGTCCAACATGTACTCGCTTTGACGGGGCGAAAGAGAGTATCAGCTCGGCGCTCAACTGATAAGCCCAAGAAGTGATGCAAAGGACCCATATCCGCCATCGAGAATTCACTCGCTAAAAGTGCGGCAAAGAAGTCTGGCGATGGAGTCTCGGAGATTAGGCCGTAAGGACAATATCATCCACATAGAGAAGCAGGAAGGCTGTATCACCACCACGACTGTAAATAAAGAGTGAGGAATCAGCCTTGGACTCAACAAGCCCAATGGAAGTGAGGAATCCAGCAATCCGAAGGTGCCATGCGCGAGGAGCCTGCTTCAAGCCATATAGAGACTTGTTCAATTGACAAACATAATGAGGCCGAGAGGAGTCAACAAAACCTGCGGGTTGCTCAGAATAAACTGTCTCATTGAGTGTCCCATGAAGAAATGCATTCTTGACATCAAGCTGATGAATCTGCCAGGAACGGGACAAGGCCAAGGTGAGCACAACCCGGACAGTGGCAGGCTTGATGACCGGACTGAAGGTTTCGTCATAATCAACACCAGGGCGATGAGTGAAGCCTCGGAGGACCCAACGAGCCTTGTAACGATCAAGAGAACCATCAGCTAGAAATTTGTGCTTGTAAATCCATTTACCCGTAACAAGATTGACGCCTGGCGGACGAGGAACCAAACTCCCAGGTGTCATTCGCTTGAAGCGCGTCAAACTCGGCCTGCATTGCAGCTCGCCAATGCGGATCAGTGAGCGCAGTGCGGAGTGTCTTCGGGACGGGAGATACCACGGACGCATGAAGATTGAGCTGATCGGCCGGCTGCAAGAAGCCGGACTTCCCACGGGTGCGCATGTCGTGGTCATTGACGACTGGCATGACGGGCTGCTGACGACACGCCAGCCTGGCGGCAAAACTCGGGACAATGGGTCGCCAAGGGCGGCAGGGCGGACACGGGGCGCTGAGTCGGTGGTCGTCCCGCACCGGGCGAGTCGGGCGGTCGCGCCTGTCTTGGTGGTCACGCCCGCGTTGGCGCCGGAGCGGTGGTCGCACCGGTCTTCGGAGCTGCCCGCGCCAGAGCTGCCCCACGCCGAGTCAGTGGTCGCGCCGGAGCTGCTCACGCCGGGCTGCCCGCCGGAGCCGGGCTCGACAACGGCAGTAGAGAGGCGCGGCGAGGTACCTAGCCCGCGGTGCTAAACCTCGGGGTATAGCAGGAGTGTCATCATCGTTGAGGAAATCCAGCGTGTTAGGGTCCGAGGGGGTGGTGGACATATCGGAGAAGGGAAAAAAACCGATTCATCAAACACCACATGGCGGGAGATGATGATCCTTAGAGTGAAGGTCAAGACACCGATAGCCCTTGTGATCCGAGGAATAACCGAGGAAAACACATAACGATGAACGAGGAGATAATTTGTGGGTGGCGGTGGCGAGATAAATTGGGGTAACACGCGCAGCCAAAAACACGAAGATGAGTGTAGTCTGTTGGGTGTTATATAGAGCAAAGAACGGTGTAAGGCCGCCTAGGGTGGTGGTGGGGGGTGTCGGTTGAGAAGATAGGTAGCAGTGTAAAACAACGCAACCCAATAAGCCAGGGGTAGGCAGCCTTGAAAGAGCAACGAGCGGACAATATTATTTAGAGTGCGAAGAGCGCGCTCGGCTTTACCGTTTTGCTGGGAAGTGTGTGGGCAAGACATGCGGAGTATGGCACCGTGGGAGAGGAAGAACGTGGGAGCCGAGGAGTTGTCAAACTCACGGCCATTGTCGCACTGGACGGCCTTCACGGAAGTACCAAACTGTGTGCGCACATGAGCAAAAAAAGTTAGAAATGGTGGAAAAAGTATCAGATTTAAGACGAAGTGGGAATTTCCAAGCATAATGAGAGCAATCATCAATAATAACGAGATAATATTTGTAACCGGACACACTGACAATAGGGGATGTCCAAAGATCACAATGTATTAAATCGAATTTATTTGTAGCACGGGAATTGGAAGATCCAAAAGGTAAACGAACATGACGACCAAGTTGACATGCATGGCATAGGTGATCATGTGTAGGTTTATTACAAGTGATGGCTGGGGAGGAGCTAATTAGCTTGGACAAAGCTTCGGAACCGATATGACCAAGACGACGATGCCACGCGGGTCGGCGTTCTTTGTGGAGAGTGGGGTGCTGCTGGTGGTGGTCGGAAAGAACGGGTAAAGGTCACCCGTGCTATTGCACCTGGCGATCACGCTCCGGGTTTGGAGGTCCTTCACAGAAAGGCCAAAGGGGTCAAACTCGATAGAACAATTGTTATCAATGGTAAAGTGACGAACTGAAATCAGGTTCTTAATAATGCTAGGAGACACTAAGACATCATTAAGAACTAGAGAACGACGCGAATGAGGAAATGAGTAAGACCCAGTGGAGGTAATAGGTAACAAGGAACCATTACCGATGATAATCGAGGAAGGACCGGACAAAGAGGGTGATCGAGGAGATGAGAGTATACCAGAGTGGGCGGTCATGTGCGAGCCAACACCAGAGTCGGCATACCACTCGACGGGGTTGGGCGGCGGCGTCAGGGACATTGTGTTGAAGTTGCTGACGAGGGATGCCTGATCCCAGGACCCGCCGGCCATGGGGCTCCAGGGCGTGAACTGTGGATCGCCGAACTCCTTGAGTGAGGCGGGCATCGCCTCAAGGCGGCGGCGGTAGTCCGTCACGGACATATCGCCCTGCTTGAGCGACCGAAACTCGGCCTCCAGCAGCAAGGCACGGGATTCCCGTTGCCCGAGTAATTCATCCTCGAGGTAGAGCCACACGTCATGAGGGCTTGCTGCAGGTCGTTGGAGACGGTCGCGATAGATCCACGTGAGGACGCAGCGGTCCATCCGCGCCCGGGCCGCGCGAGGGGTTGGAGGCATCGGTGAGCACATGATCCTTGAGATTGTACTTGCCGAGGATGACGAGGAACATGGATCGCCAGCGGCCGTAGTTGTTCGCCCGGCGTGACGGTGATGAGCACCTTGATGTTCATCACGCCGGTGGCCCGGGCGTGGATCGCGGCATTGGCGGCCTCCCCGGGCGGTGAGTTCCATGTCGAGGCCTCGCGGTGGCGCGGGCTTCCTCCTCACGCTGCTTGGCGCTCGGCCTGGTGGCGGCGTCACCCATGGCGGCGGGGGGGTGGAGACCCGGCGATCGAGTGGATCGGCGGGAGGAGGAGTTTATGGCGAGGGATACGTGATCACTCGGCAGCCAGCGGATGAGGGGGCTCTCGGCGAGTGGCTCGGCGGCGAGAGGGTGGGGTGGGTAGTGGTGCTCGGCGAAAGACTCGGCGGCGAAGCGGGTAGAGGCCGGGCGAGTGATCAGCGGCGGGTGGTGTCGGAAGCGAGGTCGCGGGATGCGAACCTTCTGTGATACCATGATAGAAGTTAGGGGTTTGGTAGAATACGCGGTGTATTACTTAGAGACCACAGTAGCGTACATATAGGCACGATGGGGAGCCGGATCTGGCAGGCCCATGGGCGTGTCATGTTTACATTCCAACACTCTCCACTAACCACAGTATGACACCTGATTATTTGTTGCATTCACAAATACATCATAGAAGTTTATCTTTTATTTTTGGCTATTTCATGCACATCATTCTCTATTTGCACAGCTTTGTTATGCATTGTTACTCTGGACAGTTGTAATTTTTTAGTGTTTGGCTTCAGATGTGAGATTATATTTTTTTGCTTACAGGATAATGCTATATCTATGCGGAGTACTATTTTTGCTGATGGCTAATATTCTGAATGGAACTACCCATCTGTCTTTGGATATCCAGTTAATGGCTTTTAGATTTTTGCATCCCATGAACCTTTACTAGTTATGCTGAACAGGTATGTGTGCTGCTTTCACAGTTGGTATCGAGAATGATGAGATGCTTCTATTGTTCTGAGAAAAAAATATTTTGCTGTTGCTTACTTGCTTCTAATTACATGTGCATATTTATGTATTGTGGTACCAACTTTCGATTGTGTTTCAAAAATTATCCGGATGTACACCCATGTCCTTTATTGGGTTCACATCTGCTGCTGTAGCTAGTCTTTGAAATTGCCAAAAGTTCAGTTTAATTTCAGATAACTTAAAGAACGTAACACTGATTATTCGATTAAAAACATAACACTGATGGCAGTCAAAAGTTCAAAACATTTGTTATGCTTTATCTTTATTCTGATCCAATATTTGTGGTTTTGGTTCTGCTGCATTGTGTTAGTCTACTGATGTTGTCCAATCCATGATCTGAATATTGCCCATTCCCCTGGTCTTGAATATGCTGTGTTAAAAATGTTCTGTGTTTTCATGTGATGTTGAATTGCAAATTACCAAAATAAGATGTGGATCTTGTCCGTTTACCCCTCTGCATTTGTTTGCTCTGCAGGAAGTAACTCAAGTAGTATTGAGAAATGAATTTCTTGTACCGAACTTCACGGCCTGTGTCACCTGAGTTGCCTAGAATTTCAGAGCAAGATGATCATGGTGATTCCTTACAAAAGCCGGCTATGACACTGGAGGGTCTCATCGCAGATGATCCACACCAGCCCTCCTCGGCCAGCAGTGAAGATGGGGATGCTAATGGTTCTAGGAATATCAGCAGAGATCCTTCATCTCTAGATTCGAACACTCCAGTCCCACCATGGACACATACTGATGTCATGGAGGACGAAGGGTGGATCACAATTCCATACAGTTGTGCCTTTGACTTGTCCCATTTTTGTTATATATCATAAGCACTTCATGTGTTTGTTAGAATCTAAATGTGTCTGGAGCACCTGGGCGCCGTTACACGTCAGGATTTTCCTATGGCTACCTCTCTGCAGAAGGCACTGGACCGCGGACAGGAGGCACCGCCACGGGCTTGATGCGCGCGACGAGTGCTGCCTTTGTGATCAAGGCCCGGAGACCATCGACCACATCATCACTTCCTGCTCCTTCTCAGACACATCTAGTGCACCGTCCTGGCGACGCTTGGGGTTGACGCCTCACAGGTGGGTGGGCAATCCATCCTCGACTGGTGGGAGCAGTGGAGACGGAGATGGCACAGAGAGAAGAAGAAGGGAGCAGACATCATCTTCGCCCTGGTTGTATGGGAGCTTTGGAAAGAGAGAAACACGAGATTCTTCCGGAACGAAGCGGCCACTAACAGGCTATTCCTCGCCAAAATTAAGAAGATCGCCGACCTATGGATAGAGGGGGGGCATCACCTTGGTGATCTAGCAAGCGAAAATACAAAGATGCGCAAATCTTTTGCGTATTCGAAAAAAAGAATGTAAATGTGTATATGCGTGTGTATGTGTGTGTGTATAGGCCTGGCCAGGTATAGCCGGTCTATCCTCTGTTTTCGTTAGAGAAGATACAAGGAGATCTCAGTTTGGTTCTGTTTTTATAAACCACGAGATCTCCTCATCCCTATATATATATGTACATAGGTCTCTCAATCAATTAAATCACGGTTTTTCACGCAGTAACCGTGGACCGGGTCCATAAACATGTGGCCTGGACATCATCCCTCGACGCTGCCGCACCCGCAGGCCTTGCTCACCGACGTGCAGCAAGGTTCTAGAGGACAGCAGGTGCCCCAGCGCTCAGCAAGGCTGGGGCGTCAGCCCCAGCGTCCAGCATTGGGCACTACCTCCAGCCTGGATGTACAGCCCCGCCATCCCACGGCCCGGTTGGGATGTGTCCCGGAAATCATCGGGTCCGACCATTGAACCGATGATTGTTCCGACCACCCCTCAAGCGGGCCGGCCCAAGATGACGACGGTCCAAGACAACGACGTAGCAACAGCGGCGTGGGGTCTAGGGTTCTGGCGAGGGCGGTGGGGGCTTCGGCGAAAAGTGGTCTTCTTCAGCAGCTCCGGTGGGGCTATAGAATGTCCAGCCTGGGAGGTAGGTAGGCCCGGCGGTGGGAATGGTCGTCGGGTGGCTTAGGTGCGGTTGGCCGTGGTCGGGGCGGTCGGGCTAGGTCGGGGCGGGGTGTCGAGCTCACCGTCGGCACGGTGTGTCGATCGCGGGAGGGGAAGAAGGGGGCCGCCACAGGCACGCTAGGGCTCGCTGGAGCTCCGGTAAGCCCTAGCGCACCCGCGGGCGGGGGCGGAGGAGGACAGCGGGGCGACGGTGTCCTGAGGAAGAAGAAGGAGGTTCGTGGGCTGGCCCAGGGTGAAGAAGAAGAAGGCGTCATGGGTCTTCCTTGGTCAGACAGTCCGTCTAGGCGGCAGCTAACACGCACCGATGCATCCAGCCTCGCTACCAACTTCCAGACCATGTCACTTCAGCAGCCTCCAACAACCAATTGGTACTTCGACTCTGGAGCTTCCAACCACATGACATCTGACGTTGGTATTGTACCTTTACCTACACATATGTCATCACCATCACATATTGTTGTCGGTAACAGGAATCTTCTCCCCGTTACCTCCCTTGACACTACTTCCTTTCCACATAACCTTCATCTTAATAATGTCCTTGTTTCGCCTAGTCTTATTAAGAATCTCGTTTCAGTGGGCCAGTTTACCTCAGATAACAATTGTTCTGTGGAATTTGACCCTTTCGGCTGTTCTGTGAAGGATCTACCCCCTCAGAGAGGATCGTCAGGTGTGACAGCTCTGGTCCTCTCTATCCGCTTCAGTTCCTGGAGGTTGCCTCTGCTCTACTCGCCGCCACCGGTCCTTTACTTTGGCACCAGCGTCTTGGCCATCCTGGTGAAGTTTTGTCTAGGCTAGCACAGTCATATCCCATTCATGTAATAATAGTGCTAGTCAACCACTCTGTCACGCTTGTTAATTGGGTCGTCACACTCGTCTATCCTTTTATGCGTCGTCCACCAAAACGACTCATATTTTTCAATAATTCATTGTGATTTGTGGACATCTCTTGTCTCTAGTGTTTCTGGTTGCAAGTACTATCCTGTCGTTCTCGATGATTTTTCACATTATATCTGGAGTTTTTTTGGCATCGGCTAAAGTATGACACTTTTCCTACCCTGTCTAACTTATTTTCATATGTTGCCACACAGTTTGGTGTCACCATTCAGGGTATTCAGTGCGATAATGGTCGTGAGTTCGACAACAATGCTTCCCACACCTTCTTCCTATCTCATGGCGTGCACCTTCGGTTTCATGCCCCTACACCTCATCCCAAAATGGTAAAGCTAAACGCATTATTCGTAATATCAATAATAATAATAATTTAGTTCGCTCTCTCCTTTTTTTTTTTTAGGCTAGGGGCTCCACCGGCCTATTAGTTTGAGGCTCTCTCCACCGCCACCCTTCTCCTTAACATTCTCCCCAGAAAGACAATAAATTTCTCCACCCTTCACATGATCCTCTATAGATCTCCACCCTCTTATGATAATATTTGTGTCTTCGGGTGTCGTTGCTACCCCAATCTTTCAGCCACGGTCCCCACAAACTTGCCCTCGATCCTCCTTGTGTGTTTTCCTCGGATTTTTGCCTCACCATAAAGGCTATTGCTGCCTTGACCGGTCCTCCAACCGGATCATCATCTCCCGGCATGTGGTCTTTGATGAGAAGTATTTCCCATTCTCCTAGCATCTCGGTCGTCCTTCCCCTCAGGATTCTGAGTTTTTGGACTACACTGGCCTTGTGATGGCAATGCAGCGATGTCATTTTTTCTACCTGCAGGCACTCCCGGTGGCTCCGCATAGCCACATGCAGCTCTTGTTCCGTGGCCATCTCGATCTAATGTGGCGACGGTCAAGTGTGTGTTCAAGCACAAGTTCAAGGCAGATGGTTCTCTCGAGCGCTACAAGGCATGTTGGGTTTTTTGTGGTTTTACTCAGCGCCCTGGCATTGACTATGATGAGAAATTCAGCCATGTCTTGAAGCCCGCTACCATCCGAACTGTTTTGTCTCTGGCAATCTCTCGCAAGTGCTAGTACACCAGCTCGATGTGAAGAATGTTGTTCTTCATGGGCATCTCTCAGAGATAGTTTATTGTGCTCAGCCTTTAGGTTTTGAAGGCACCTCCCATCCTGAGTTTGTGTGTCGCGTAAATCGGTCCTTGTATGGACTCAAACAAGCGCCACGTGCATGGTACAGTCGGTTCACAAGTTTCCTACTTCAGCTTGGTTTCGTGGAAGCCAAGACAGACACATCGCTCTTTGTATATCATCATGGCTCTAAGACTGCCTATTTCCTGCTGTATGTGGATGATATTGTGTTGACAACTTCATCTCTAGATTTGGATCACCGCATTATTGCAGCCCTACAACAAGAATTTGCTATGAAGGACTTAGAGGAACTTCATCACTTTCTGGTCATGCAGGGTCAGCACAACCCTTCAGGATTATTCCTGTCACAACATCAGTATATGTTGGACATCTTGGAACGTGTTGGGATGGCTGACTGTAAGTCCTGTGCCATCGCAGTTGATGTCAACCCGAAGCTCTCTACAGATGGTACCTCTATTTCTAATGCTACAGATTCTCGCAGTCTTGCCAGTGCATTGCAGTATCTCTCCTTCACACGGCCCGACATCCTACACATGCACGACCCATGGGAACCACATCTTGCAGCTTTAAAGAGGATTCTTCGCTATTTCTGTGGCACTTTGGATTTGGGCATTCATATTCGTGCTTCTAGTGAGTCCGACCTTGAGGTATACGCACATGCAGATTGGGCTGGGTGCCCTGACACTCGCAAAGTCCACCTCAGGCTACGCAGTTTTCCTTGGCGACAACTTGGTCTCTTGGTCCTCCAAGCGCCAGAACACTGTGTCCCATTCCAGTGCTGCCAATGCAGTTGTCGAGGCCTCCTGGTTGCGTCAGCTGTTGTCAGAATTGCATACACCTCTATGTCAGGCCACGTTTGTGTACCATGACAACATCAGTACAATTTACATGTCTTCCAACCCCGTTTAGCATCAGCGTACCAAGCACATTGTTGATCCACATGGAGAAAGGAGCATAGTATTCTGTATTATAACATCGGTACAGATAGATTCAACTCATAGACAGACCGCCGAACTGCAGGCGTTGGTCACCACAAAGGCTTTTGCAATTTGTCTTGCATAGTTTTGATGCCATTTTGGCTGTTGCGATGTTCACTTTTGCGCTATGTGGAAACTGCGGCATCCCACTCACTTTGCCTAAACATGTAACCGTTCATACGAGTGAATAGAAATAATCAAAATATTAATAAATAACGAAGAAGAAAAAAAAAAGCAAGGTGACGTCATCCCAACAACAAAGCAAGGAGACTAACCACATTTCGGATGCATGTACTTCTTATGCTTAGGGACTAAGCATATATATCAACACACTGACCTGCATGGGTATATAAATATAGTAGAGAAAGAAAAAAGCAACACAAACAAAAGGGTTCCTTGTGACGAATCCACTAATAATTTGGTAAAGATAGGTAGAGAACATAAGTATCATGCATGCCAACAATTGCTTTGTCTAAGAGCATCTCGAGCCCAAGACCCTATTTGGGTCCCTACTCCAAATTTTACGAGTTCAGGCACAAAATCTCAACTTTAGTGGATACTCCTATTTTAGGAGACTTCCTAAATTTTAGTCAACTAAAATTTCCTATTCTCCCATTCGTTCATCACTATCGCCGGCATCACCTTTGCCGAATTTAGTCTACCGGAAGTGCTGAACCTCGCCTGGTAGTGATGAACCGTTCAGACGCGGGAAAATCAGAAAATCCACGGACTCGACCAATACGAGGCGGTGAAGACTTAGATCACCACCGGGTTGAATCGTTCCCGGTAGTGGTCTTGATGGACACAAATCACTTTCGCGGGTTTGAATAAGAACCGATCGCGATTTGAAGACCAAGGAACAGTTAAAACAAACGATAGAAAAAAGAAGATTGCACACGCGACGAATTAAAAACGATGGTTCAATATATATTACTAGATAATATATACAGACTAAAAAAAATAAAAGAAAGCGGCGGCCGCCGCCGCCGCCTTCCCCGCCGCCGCCTAGGCCGCATTCCCTGCCGTCGGCCGCCCAGCGAGTGCCGCGTTCAGCGCCTCCAGCCTCGCCCGGTATCCCCGTCACCAGGATGTCGGCGATGGCTTCGACCTTGAAGGCGTAGAAATTGGCCTTCTCCACCAACGGCCAGCCACCATTGGCAAGACGACGCCGGCCAGGTCGTTGAGCTTGAGGAGGGCGTCATCGAGGCGCGATGGTGAACTGAAGCTCTTCCATGGTGTAGTTGCCGGCCATTGTGCGTGCGTCGATGAAGCTGCCGGAGATCGAGGTTATGGCAAGAGATAGGTTAATTAGTGATGGAATGCATGCGGTCGATTGTCATTTCCCAAGACGGCGTCATGAAAATAGTCAAACAAATAACGGCTCATCCAATGGCCGTCGGCCCGTCTCCCGACACATGAAGGCCGATCGGGCGGCCGCGCGCTTTTACGCGCATTTTGATCTCCAATCCCCACGCTTAGGCGGTAACCAAGGGCGACCCGGCCACGCGTTTGCGCGTGTTTCCATTGGCGCTTCCTCGGCTGCCATGCGTTTCCCAAGGCACCCAATCCCGAGCCCCGGGTTCGATCCCCCACTTAGCCAGTTTTGACCATTTTTTCAAGAATGGTGCTCGAGTTTAATTAGGATTACCATTGCTATAGATGTTGCTCACGAAATCTAATGATATTTATTTGATAGCATAGATAGATACTTATCTAAATACACCATTTTTATTTTGAAACAAGGAATGCTTTACATTATTTACCATTGCTACAAGAACCACGAGTAACTTTAGAAGACGATGCCGATGGGGGAGGGAGGGAGACGAGAGACTGGAGACGAGAAAAGTTACGCTACCTACCTGGCCGGAGCACGAACAAATGACACATAACTTGTTGTAGCACGTCCACAACAACGTCGGGCTATTTAAAGAATCAAACTTGTACCGCCCAACGGATAGCTATCACGTTTTTTTTTTTTTTTGACCATGGGAGTAGTGCGAGTACGCACAACAACATGGCGGTCACGTTCGCCGCATGTTCCGCGAGAGGCCCGTGAGAGCATGCATGGCGCTCGCGTGGAGAACCGTGTTGCCCGTAGTATTCACCGTCGGTTAGGAAGCGGCGGTGTCTCCGAACCGATGAGAAAAGCACGTGGCACCGGTTGCGGCATTGGCGGGTTAAATCAATGTCAGTAAAAACACTTCCGGGTGTAGTTTTACAACCGGTAGTGATCAGTAAGGGGGACTTTTTACTGATCACTACATGTGGTCCAACCGGCAGGATATATCTACTAATCACTGCCGGTGCAAAGCTTTCGGTAGTGGTATCATTATCACTTTGCGGGTGAAAATGAGACCGGCGGTGATTTCATTTCGATCAAACTGCCGCACAATTCTCCGTCGCCCGACAAGGCTTACCACTTGCACCAATCTTTGGCACACCTTTGCTGCCACGTCCTCCGTACAATGGCGGTCGCCTCAACCCGCGACATCTCGCCTATTTAAACGGCAAGGGGGGACGCCTGTGTTTTTGCACCCGATTTCTCCTCTCGTTCTTGCATTCTTGGTTCGTCTTTGTAGTTCCTACTCTCTCCTCAAAATACAGAGAGCTTAGTTTTGAATTTTAGTGTCATGGGTTTTGGATCTAGGAAATCCTTTTTTGCTTATTTTCCTTGTTCTTTGTCCTCGATCTTCTTTGCTAGCAGTACTTTCCAGTTCCACATACATATGACCTTTCTTTGGGAGAAAGCCCTCCACATCTGAGATATGCCTAGTCTAAGAAAATGGTTTTACGAGAAAAGGTGCTAGAAGAGTCTTCTTGAAGATAGAGAGACACCTAGCTGCGGTTTTTTTGTGGGTGCGATGATTCATAGTGCTAGGATCCGTTAGGATCCTACTGCGACTCATATTAAGAGTCCAGAGTCTTTGTGTTTTGGGGTGAAAATGTCGAAGCAAAAACCCTAGGCACAAGGGCATATAGTATCTTTATCATATGGATCCATGGAAAAACAATGCCCATTGGACCAAATTCTTTGTGACTTCATCCTTCGTCCAATGGTCAAGTTTGGGTTTGAAGACAAAGCTCGGATGAATCTCATCCTCCAACCTCCTCGGGCGGTTCTTCTACAAGTCTCGTCGCATCTTCGACCCAAGAGATGCTAGAAGAGACTTCTTGAGGTGGTTAAATTTTAATGTGTTTATACACTTTGATTGTAGCATTGACCTATCGTGAATTGGTCTTTGTTACCGTATATTTAGTTTTATGTAAGGTCTTTGTTATGGAAATATATGTAATCAAATTTCTTATCTATTGTATTTTTGTTTGTTATGGATGTTGTTTGTCTCTTCAATATCTTTGAGTTCCCATTTTTACCCTTCATCGAACATAATAAAAGACGGTTCATCAATAAAATATGCTACAATGTCGAGGAAAATATAACGAGATATCCAAATCCAATGTGAATGAAATAAAGTTATATATGTAAAGTAAAAACATTCATAACAATATGCTTTTGCATAGAACGTGATATGGAATCCGGCTTGCATGAAGCATCTACTCGTATATATGCAAAGAGCACGCAACAATGCATGCATGCAAAAGCGAGTGAAGTGACGAGGCGTGAATTCACCGTTATGGGCTACATACAAGTAACCGGTAGTGATATTGTATTCACCGTCGGCTACATAACAAATAACCGGTAGTGATATTGTATTCATTGCGGGTATCTTAACACCCGGTAGTGATTTACCCCCCTCAACAATTGCTATAAATCAAGGCGCCCGCCACATAAACACACATACCCATGCACGCACCTACGAGCTCCGGACTTGCTTTGCTTTTACACTCACTCCGCACGAAATCCACTCGGCTCTTTCCCTCTCTCTCTTTTCTAGGAGATTTGTTCATGGCTCCGGATATTTTATTGGTAAGGATTTTTTTCTTGTATAGAATTTGCATATATATATATATGCATATAAAAAATATATTATATATATATTCATGAGCTTTGTCCTTTTTCTATTTTTCCTTTTTATCGCTCAATTTGGTGGTATAAACGGTCCTCCGCCTTTGCCGCCACCACAACAACCAGGTTTCCACGTTGGCGATGAGCCATTAAGCCCTCGTGTGGACACAAGGCCATTCCCTTATCCAATCATCATATGAAATTTTTTTCTAACATTTTTATTTCTTATTTTACTATAACAAATACATGGATGATTAGTTTAACTTAATGTCATTTTGTTGCATTTATATGTGTCACGGACTTTATCCCCAGTACAAACGGCCGCGACATCTAGAACATCACATGGTCATCAACTATATAGGTGTGAAATGACTTTTTACATCCCTTCGAGGTGTCCGAGGAAACAATAGCCACCTAATCCGGGAGAGGGGAACCGAGAGAATGTCCGTCCAAAACGCCCGAGTACAATGTCGTTTCCTTGTGCTTAGATGCATTTCGGCGTGTTTGCTACATTGTGCCTGATTTCTCGCACTTCAAGATACATGCTTTGTCATCTCTCAATATCCCCTTGTGGCAATATAACGAATATGTTGGGAGTTACAACCAGGATGATGTGTTAATAAATTAAATTCATCATTTTTACAATGCATATTAGATAGATTCACATCATCTTCATTCATTTTGATTCTCCCACTTGCGAGTTTGCTCCACGATCTTACTTATGCTGCATGTGGCTTGGCGGCCGTTCTCGACCAAGCTACATACCAACTTCGAATGCGATTAGGACTTACGTGCACACCTCGGCCAACAAACTATGGAAGGGCGACAAAACTACATAAGGTTTACTAACAGACGGTGGTGGATTCCGTAGGTTACATCTATGGTCGAGCATTTTTCGGCCTTGCGGGGACGAGAGAGTGCAATCATAAGGGCATTGACCTTCATCGACTCAAGCGGATACTTAATCCGTTACATCAATTACCCAATATTCCTACAAACCTACATTCGTGTGCATGGACCATAAGGTGGACTGAATATTGATCCCGGCGGCGATGATGATGATTAGTGTGTTTACTATGTTAATTATTTGTAAGGTTGTAGTTTAACTGGTTTCTAATTAATTTGTAATGTTCTTGTACCCCATGTGGTCTCAAACTTTTACGAGCCTTTCACATGCAAATGGGGAAGCAACCCGCAAGTTTGAGATTTTTTCGGAGTTGGTTTGGTACTTTTCCCGTTTATTTGAATTTCTCGCGCGGCGCCACACTTTGTGATTATAGTTTGAACTGAAAGGTACCCGCGAAAAAGAGTCGAATCTTTGCTAGACTTTTCCACGGGATCTCATGTGCCCTAGGAGGCAAATCAACGTGGAGGTCCATAAATTTTTTTTTTCCATCTTTGTAATTAGCCTTCTTGTCGTCAATTTAGCTCGAAAAAAATTATAGTAATTAAAATATTTATCGAGAAAAACCTAGGATCTTGTGTGGGTCATATTTAGGGTGTAATGACTGCAAAACAAACACAAGCCATTTCCACCAAGGAGGAATACACATCCTTCATAGAGGCATATGATCCCTTCCATCGAACGGGGACTATACAATGTAGTTCTTGTGCTCCATGTGGTTCATATGTTTGTCGGTGTTGTAGTGGTCTCAAACTTTTTTCTGAGCCTTTCACATGCAAATGGGCAAGCAACCCACGAAGTTTGACATTTTTCGGAGTTGGTTTGGTACTTTTTTCGCTTTATTTGAATTTATCGCGCGGCGCCACCCGTGTGATTATAGTTTGAACTGGGCGTACCCACGAAAAGAGCCGGAATCTTTGCTAGACTTTTCCACGGGGTCTCATGTGCCCTAGGAGGCAAATCACCGTGGAGGTCCATGAAAAATTCTTGTGTTTCCATAGTGTAATTAGCCTTCTTGTCGCCGGTTTAGCTCGAAAAAATTATAGTAATTAAAATATTTATCGGAAAAACCTAAGATCTTGTGTGGGGTCATATTTTGGGTGTACATGACTGCAAAAAAAAATTCAAGCCATTTCCACCAAGGAGGATTACACATCCTTCCACGAGGCACATGATCCCTTCCATCGAACCGGGACTATACAATGTAGTTCTTGTGCTCCATGTGGTTCATATGTTTGTCGGTGTTGTAGTGGTCTCAAACTTTTTCTTCGAGCCTTTCACATGCAAATGGGCAAGCAACCACGAAGTTTGAGATTTTTCGTAGTTGGTTTGGTACTTTCCCGGTTTATTTGAATTTCTACCCGACGCCACCGTGTAATTATAGTTAGAATTGAGCGTACCCACAAAAAGAGCGAGAATGTTGCTAGACTTTTCCACGAGGTCTCATGTGCCCTAGAAGCCAAATCACTGTGGAGGTTCATGAAAAAGTCTTATGTTTCCATGGTGTAATTAGCCTTCTTGTCGCCCGATTTAGCTCGAAGAAAATCATAGTAATTAAAATATTTATCCGAAAAACCTAAGATCTTGTGTGGGGTCATATTTTGGGTGTACATGACCGCAAAAAAAATTCAAGCTATTTCTATCTAGGAGGATTACACATCCTTCACGGTATATGATCATCCATGAAGTGGCAACATTTCTATAGCACTGCCGGTTCACGGGGAATAACCGGCCCGATGAATAGGATTAGGTGAAATTTTCCAAATCTATCTGAACCTCCCGCCATTAAGTTCCCCACCACAATAAACCAGCCTTGCCGATATATATATGTGATTGGCTCAGAGCGAAATGTTGGCAAGTCATTTGAACCCAGCGCCATTCTCGTTCCCCACTAGCGCCGAAAGAGCACCAAATTCGCCGACCGGAGCACCACCAACTCCAACGTCGCCATTCGTCGTCCCCCCTCGCCGCCGGCCGTCCGTTCGCGCATCCCCGGTCGTTCTACTCCTGTGGATTCGAGGCTTGACGGCGTTCTCCCATGCCACGCTCCTCCACTCCGATGTCCCCAGCGCCCGCGGCATCCTCTGCCCTTCCATGGTGAGAACTAATTATCCCTTTAGGTGTTTGAGTTTTTACCTATGAGAATGAGAACTAATTCGCCGCTGTCCTAGCCTCGCCTCGCCGCTTGGTCTTCCCCCACGCCCGACGGAGGACCGCCGCCACACCTCTCTATCGTCCAGCGACCTCACGTCGTCTTCCTCTTCATCGCCCGACGTCATACCATCCCACGACCTTGTCCTCCTCGAATCCTCCGAGACAAGATAGGAGGCGCCGCGAGGCGCCGCGAAAACTTGGTGAGTGCATCGATCCTTGCCCTTGAGGTGTTAGTTGAAATGCCCATGTGGATAACCGCAACCTGTTATTTTCCTTTTATATTTAGATTTTGCTTTCAAACGGTTCTCGGATCCTTAGTAACAAATGAGCTCTAAAACATTATGGTCATTTCTGGCATGATTGAAGACATATCTTGGTGCTCGAAATGTGATTGAAATTCATAGATTTTGCTTTCAAACGATTTCGGATCCTTAGTAACAAATGAGCTTTAAAACATTATGGTCATTTATAGCATGATTGAAGACATACTAGTGCTCGAATTGTGATTGAAAATCATGAGTCGGTGTTGTTCGAAATCCGTTTGGATATTTTAAATATATGTTTGTGCTTACTGTACAACATTTATGAATAACATGGCATTATCATCCTATTTTGGTTACATGTATAGGCAAGCATGGAATGGTACGTAGTGTTGGTTGGTTGCATGCCGGGGATCTATCTAACCTGGGAAGATTGTTATGCTCAAGTCCAAGGCTACACTAATAATTATTACGAAAAATACAACACCGAAGGTGAAAAAGTCATCATCGCCTACAATGGTGCAAACTAGCCGGCCCCGGAGATTGAAGAGAAGCCACCCCCACATACTTATGAAGATTGCGACAATTCTTTTGCTTAATTGGTTTTGGAAAGATGTCATGCTTTTATTTATGTCTATGACTCTATGGTCATTGGTCTTCTTATTTTAGAAGTTGATGTAGGCTTAGTTTCTAGAACATTAGGTGGATTTTTGTTGTATGTAACCATTAAATTCTGTAATGTTTTGACGATATTAATGTATGATGATTTTTCGGTTTAAAAAGAGCTGAATTCCATAAATAAATTCAAGAATTTAAAAAATTTAAAACAAAAACGAACAGGTGGCATGGGCCCGACGGTGAATGACAAAAACCCATAGTGTAACTACACCAAACACTATCGGTTTGAAATACAATCCGTCATCGATGACGAAACATCACCGCTTTTTGCATTAACCAACCGATAGTGTCCACTCTAATAACGTTGTTGGGCTGAAATCAACCGAAGCGGTGTTCATGTAAAGTTCAGCGGGGTCCAAAGTAAACCGATTGTTAGCTCTTCGATACCTTTATCGGCACAATTTAACCCGATAGTGTTATCCCTCGGTTACGTCGGTTCGTTAAAGCCCGACGGTGCTCTCAATATCAACTCGTTTGTCGACTTCGAACCGGCATTGCTTGGATCAAAAATGCTGCGGTTCATGGATCACCCGATTGTACGGTGATAGTGCGTTGTCGGTTTGATATCAAACCGGCGGTCTCTCCTCAAATCACCGTCGGTGTTTTGACCCGGTAGTGTTTGAACCCCACATCACTATCGCTTTGGTTACGCGGTTCATTTTTCTACGGTGAAGGGGGTTGGGCGCGCGGCTGATGTACAACTCTGTAGTAGTTTCTTCTCGCCTATGGGTCCCACCTACCTTTTCTCGGTGTTGTTTCCCGTGACTGTGCGCATGACCGCATCTCGCCCCCAACGCCCGGTGGGGCAACTCACCGTCCCTAGCGTGGCTAGCTTGCTCGACACGACAGCTCCCCGGCGTGCCCTCTCGATCGCGGCGGCTCCGGTCCCGCGGTTACCGTCCCGGCACGGCCTACTCGGCGTGGTGACTCCGCTTCCGGCGGGGCTCCATGGCGCGGCTGTACTCGATCGCGGCAGCTTCCCGCGCGACTTGCCCGGCTTCGAATGCTCCCTTCACGGCGCGGTGGCTCCCGCCCGGCGGCTCGCCGTCATCACGGCCCGCCATCCGCTCCTCCCCCGGCGGCTGCGAGCTTGGCGGCGGCTCCACGCCCCGCCACCCCGCGCGGCTTCATTGAGCCCACTCACGGTGGCGAGCCTACCCCTGTACAGCTCCGGGCGAGCCCGGTTCGAGTGGCGCTTGGCCTCTGCTCTAGTAAATCGTCAATGGAGGAAGAAGATGGGAGAGAATGACAGGTCAGCCCCACATGTCCCCCATATGTCATCTGCAGCAGGGATAAATTTGGGGACTTTAATTTAACTAGGTTCATTAGAGTTGGGAGTAAATTTAGGTCCTTCGTTTTTGAAGCTGGCTCCTAAATTAAAAATAGAAGCTCATTTTTTAAGAGGGTTGGTTGGAGATGCTCTAACACACACAAAAGCTAGTAAATGACAATCAACACGCTGGTTAAAATTAACCGTTGTTAATCTCAGGGCGAATCTTCTTTGCAAAGCTGCAACTAGGGCGAAAAGAATGGAGCTCAATTCGTCCGTTGTTCCTCCACTTGCACGATTTACACATGCACGAGATGCGGAAGTACTAGTAAATTTTGTATTACTAAAGCAACGCTACCTGCGGTATCCATGCATCTCTCTTGAACCAGGGCTTTTGTACGCGTAGGCGAGCAAAAACACATGATGCCACAAGCTTGCACAGCACATGCTTTATTTTGCCTTTTCTAGTTTTTTATCATATGTTGACAGCACCAAGGTCTCTGCCTATCACTCTGTGTGTGTAAACCTGCTTATATATTGCAGTATATATGTTGCTCTCATCACTTGTGCAGTGTGCAGATTATTGCAGAGAGCGGTTGAGAGTGTAGCTAAGCGCAAAAAACTCACAGCGGCGAGCTGCTCACGGCACCAATCAATGGCAGTGGAGACGTACTCGTCCGGGTGGCCACTGTCGTCTTGGATCAGCCCCGGCGCGGCGTTCTTCCTCTTCGTCAACGTGCTCATCGGCGCCATCGTGGTCACGTCCGCGGGCACCGCCACCAAGGTGGTGGCCGTGCAGGCACGGCGGCGGCGTCCACGCGGAGGCTCTGCCGCAGCGCGTCGTCCATGGTCCTCGACCGGCTCTGCTCCTTCTCCATCTTCTCCTCCGTCCACCCCGCCGTCGACCCCGTGGAAATGGAAGAGTACTACAGCCAGACGTCGTCCCCGAACTGGAACTGGAAGCCGAGGAGCTGGAGCAGCAGCACCACCAGCCGCCGCCGTCGCGGAACCGGCGAGGTCACCTGTTGCGGTGGCAGTAGCAGCAGCTCTTGACGCAGACGGCGGCGCATCGTCCGAGACCGCCATGGAAGAGGCGGAAGCGGGACAAGACATGTCCACCAGGTCGGACGACGCCGCCGCTCACGGTCTTGCGTTGCAGCAGGGCCACGCCCGGCAGCAGCCACCGCCGTCAGCCGCCGCCGAGGCAAGTGCGGCGGCCGTTGAGAGCCATCAGAGCCAGGAGGAGAAGTTGGCAGGAACAGCCATGCGGCGGCAGCGCGCACCTGCGTGCAGGCGGGAAACGGAGGAGGCGCTGGAGGGGGAAGGCGGCGCTGAACGCGCGGGCAGAGTCGTTCATCCGGAGGTTCCGGGAGGATCTCAAGCTGGAGCGCCTCAACTCCATCATCAACTACACCCGCACGCTCCGCCACGGCGCTGGCGGTGCCGCATCGCCCACAGCGCAGTAGCTCGAACCCCGGTGATCGGCCGGTGCTCAATGGTTTTGGTTTGTTTGCTCCATATGTAGAGTTTTTTATTTTGTTTGCTTGTCACAAGAATGCGAGAACAGATATTCGAATTTAAATGTGATTGTGTACATAGCTGTGGCTTCCTTACTACAATATAGGCAAAAATGTTGCCACTAGTTCATATGATTAATGTATATCCATAATTGTCAAAAACTTTCAGACAAAACTGGCTTGAATTCAAATTACAAATCAAATTTACCAAACAAATAAACCTGTTTAAAGTATGTAGTTAAGCACGTACTCCTTGAGTCCCAAAATGTTTGTCGCTTACTATTTCCGTGAAACAACTTTAATAAATCATATTTTAAAAATATTAGTATTTATCACACATAATTACTATTATTGGAAAGATATTTGAATCTAGTTTTTCAATAAATTTATTTAAGATACAAATGTTGCACATCGAATCAAACTTGTGGTACGGAAACCGAAAAAGCGACGAATATTTTGGGACGGAGAGAGTATAGCCTAGTGGTGTTACTGGCCTGTTATAAAAAATCTTCTGTTCTCGGTGAGTCCATCGTATCCCTCGCTCTCGATCTGTTAAGTTACATGCACCAACCAATTCAACTCAAAAGCTTAAGCTGATGGGGAGAGGTGGGCAATTCACTTATATTCCAACACTCCCCCTCACGTCGAGGCTGCGCCGAGAGATCTCAGCGACGGGCGAGCCTCGGGCGTGGAATAGGGTGAGCAACAATTATTTTATTTTAATTGCGCTAACCAGGATTCGAACTCGAGACCTCTGACTTTGATACCATGTTAAGTTGCATGCACCAACCAATTCAACCCAAAAGCTTAAGCTAATCGGGAGAGGTGGGCAATTTACTTATATTCCAACGCTCTCGTCCCTTCTCGCCTTGAACTTGAAGTTACAGAACCTTTGTTGGCACCATGTCACTCATGTTATCGCTTATCCCTTAAGCCCATTCACCTCACGGTGCACGTGTGAATGTATATGGCTTGTCTCCACATTTCTTTAATTCACATGATGTACACAACAAGCTTAAAAAAAAAAAAAAAAAGTGTCTGCATTGTACCATGTAAGTCTTAAAAAAAACATATATTTAAGTTAAGTTAATCTCATATATTTTTATAGATGAAACTGATCTTTTATTACATCAACCGTTTTTAAAAAGGTAAATATATTATATTAATATACGAGTCTCTGCATCGTCTAATGCACATGACTCTTCATTATGACACAACAGTCAAATAACAATCAAAGGAATCTAAAAAATGACTAGTTTTGAGCCATTTATTAGTGACCTTGAAATTTATTTGATTTATGGTTTGCACCGAGCCCAATTAAAAAACAAAAGCTTGCTTATTATATTGGCATTAGCATATGATAGAAGAAGTCCATTGTCCTATTTTTAGAACTTCCAATCTGAATCATTCCAACAATCTGATCTACTAACTACATACCTCCGGCCAACAATTAATAAAATACCCCAATCAACCGAGGCAATTTGTAAATTAACAAGTACTGGGAAACTACCACACAGGAGATCATGGTATGCACGTAGTGAACATGGCGAGATGGCAAACAAACAAAGAGCGCAGGTAGAGGCAATTTAATCACGGAAGAACGACGAGGTAGGAGGAATGAAAGAATATATTCCACGCGTTAGCCCCGCCACTGCAACAATATTTAGTTTAGACATGGATCGGATTGGGTGACTAGTCGTGTTAAGCTCGTTTGGCAGGGCTTTTCCACCCAATTCAGGAGTTGTTGTGTCAGGGTAAAATAAGAATGTCTCCACCAAATGAAGCCCCTAAAATCGCTATGATATGAAGCTAAAAATAGTAGTTTCTTTCGACTCCGTCTCTAGACCCAGGACAATGCCAAAGAGCCTCTAGCCCAATGGTTAGAGCCACTCAGGCACTCCACAAGTTCTGGGGTTCGACTCCCCATGTCACTACTACGGATTCGTTCATCACTACAGCCGGTATCACTGCGGAAATTGAGTTCAATGGCAGTGATGAACCGCACCCGGCGATGATGAACCGTCAGCAGCGGGACAAACTAGAACCTCCACGGACTCGACCAATACCGGGCGGTGAAGATTTATATCTCTATCGGTTTGAATCATTCTCCCAAGCGGTGGTCTTGATGGACCTGCGTCATCACTCGCGAGTTTGAATTAGAACCGATAGCGATTTGACGATTGACACAACCGGGTTGATTGGAACCGATAGCGATTTGGGAGGGGAAGCAAAGGAACAATAAAATAAAAATCGAAATGAGAAGATTAACACGCATCGAGTTAACAAACGACCGATCCATTAACAAACGACACAAACCAAATTAAACTCACATAGAAACAACGATACAATAAATTAACATAAAAAGAAAGCGGCTGGCCTAATTAAGTCGCCTTCTTGGCCTTCTTCTTGGCCTTCTTGGCCTTCTTCCTGGCGGCCGACTCCATCTCCTCCAGTTTGGCCGCCGGTATCCCCTCAGCGAGGTTATCGGCCAAGTACTCGATCTGGAGGGCGATGATGGACTTCTCCTCCAAGTGGTGATTCACCGCTGGCGGGCCCACTTGGTCGGCCAGCCGTTGAGCTTGTTGCGGGTGGCGCCGGGCGATGCAGATGGACTTCTCCACCCGGTCGGCAGCCATGTCGATCGTCGGCGGCGTCACCGACCCGGCCGGCTTACTGTTAAAACAGGGTAGAGAGGGGAGTGTGTTTGGAGAGCGGAGTGTTGGAGAGCGGACCGGAGACAGGGGGTTATGTACGTATAAATAGGACTCAGCCGCGGTTTCTAAGACGAGGGAACAGTTGAACACAAATGATAGAAAATTAAGATTGACACGCATCATAATAAATAATAAACCGATTCAAGGAAACAAAGAGAACCCAAATTAACAAAAGATAAAGAGATTGCCATGCAACAGATTAACCAACAACCGAACCATTAGCAAATTAACCACACGGATCATTGTATCTTATACATCCACCACAGATCGGACAAACGAAATTAACATAAACAAATAAAAGAAGAGAACATAGGCCGCCTTCTTGGCCTTCTTGGCCACGCGCTTGGCGGCTTCTTCGGCGGCCTTCTTCGCCTCCTCCTCCTCCGGTTTGGCGGTATCCCCTCGGCGAGGGTATCGGCCCGAGAGTTGATCCGGGGGGCGTAGAAGTTGGCCCTCTCCTCGAGGGGCAGGTTCACAATGGCGAGCCAACGTCGTCGGCCGGGCCGTTCAGCCTTGGTGAGGGCGGGGCGCGGAGGCGCCTCCACGGCGAACTTCATCTCCTCCCGGGTGGCGGCCATGTCGGCGATCGTGGGCGGCGAAGTCCGGTGTTGGCATTCCTTAACATCGTTACTAAAAATAGATATGAAACCTATTCCCGGCAACGGCGTCAGAAATGCTTTGTTGACATTTCTTAGCGCAATCACTAGAAACAGGTTTAGAACCCATCTCTAATGGCGACGCTAGGAAACGTGCCGTCGATATCACTAAGTGGAACCATCGTGTCGGTGATAACGCACTTTCAATCAACGGTGATAGATCTTGCCATAGTTGATATTTCATCCGCAAGCGCACGGATCTATCATTGTAGCATTTCACCCGGAAGTATTCAGGGTATCGTTATTTATTTTTTCCCAAAGGAAGGCATGTTGTATAAGAAGTAGCATGGCATTTGGATGATGAAATGTGTACACGCTAAGACCAACTCGATCATAACAGGGGTAAGTAATATGGTTTATAGATAGTGTGACACACACATTGGAATCCACCAGGAAAGGATAAAGAAAATAGATAAAGAATAAACGAATATCCTATGGAGTAATCTAATGTATTCTAGTCATGGTCTTACAATAAATAGTTAGGATCATATGCTAACACGATATGAGCATGGTTATGTCTAGGATAACAGGGAGACTTCCCGGTACCATCCGGCCCAATGGAAAGCATTTACGAACTCCTACATCACATGCGAACATGGAGGGATTACAAGGGACGGACAGGGCTGTCACAACCCTGCCGCCTACCCTCACGACCGTGGCATGCTCTCATATTCGAAGGTGTCGTAATACCCGGGCACCATGCCCACGTACCAGAGCACTACTCTTGTCCCCCCAGGATCCCCACCCTACGGATGGACGGACTAAGACAAGAGCAAACCCGAAAGAACGACGAACCGTTATCCCATCTATAATCATGTTATGCATACGATGATCGATGAAGAACAAATATGAACACGTTAAGATTATGATATACAGACTATATGCTAGTTCATATACCAACACTAGAACATGAACAAGACTATACTCTAATTCATAAGTTAGACCATGATCATAGAAATAGAACTTGCACAATGGAGAAAGATCCATGGAAGATATATATTACCAAAGCTCACTTTGCTCCAAGATTACAAGTCCTCCTCTTGTAGCTCTTCTTACTCCAATGCTAGCCAAATAAGAAGAAGAAGAAGAAGAAGAAGAAGAAGTGGAGGTGGAGAGTGAGGTGGAGAGTGTGAGTGTGCTTTGGTGTGGTGACTCCAAGTGTGGTGTGTGGAATGAGGGAGAGGGAGGAGGTATTTATACACAAGAGAGAGTGAGATAAATGACCTAACGACCCCTAAACCGACCTAAGCAGGGCGTCCAGGTACGTTGCACCGGCCATCAACCACCGAACCGACCATTTGAGCACTTAATGTACCGCCACGCGCCGGCTGGGCTCGAACCGCCCCCAACAGGGTGCGGGCGCACCCATTGGGCGTGGCGCACCCCGGGCGTGGGCGGCCCAGGTGTCTTTGTCTTGGTTGGGCTTGAAAAGTCATGGTGTGGGCTTGGCCTGGTCCGGATGTGTCGATTTGGTCCATTTCCATCCCGGGCTTGATAGTCTTGAGAATGCGCTTTCGGGATGGCGTACTTTGGACGTATTTCCACCTGTATTTATTATAAATACTACAAAATACATTTCAAAAACTACAAGTGGAAATATGTTAGTAATAAATGTATATGAGTATAAAAAGGTATAGTTTTACTCCTTTATGGTAGTAAGTTGACGGGAAAAAAATATGTCGTTAGTGACCGTCAACAAACTCCCCAAGCTTACCCTTTGCGCGTCCTCGAGCAAAAGATAAATACTTGGTTGTTGATTAGGAGTTGCTACGATGCCGGTTATGTTTCACAAGTGCCAGGGTTATAATAAGATTTTCTACTATAGTTTGAATAAAATGGCACATCTTTTCTCACCCTTTATTACCTTTCATCATAGCGGGGCTTTTTAGCTTTCTCAAAGCCTTGGGCGGTTGCCGAGATAGAACGGTTTATAACAAAATACTTTTCATTCATCCTTTTGATCAACTTTCTCATCCGGGATTTATTTATTTAAGTTATATTTTATTTTTTTCAAGAAAGTATGGGCTTTATTGCTATATAAATATATATATATTTTTTTGAGAGGTGGGCTCTGCTCGCCCTAGACTTTTGTCTTTTATTTCCTCTCTTTTTTTTTCTCTCTCTTTTTTTTTGGAGATGTGGGCTCTACTCGCCCTCGGACACGTGTCCATTGTTCATCTCTTTTGTCTCTTTTTTTTTTTAGCATAGCCCATAGCATTTTCTCTTTTATTTCAAATTAAACTCCCTGATGTCAAGTATCTCATTTGAACGAAATCATAGTAAATCTATTTGTACCATATCATATCTAGCAACAACTTAGACTGGATAGAGCTTATGCAACCCACATGAATCAGGTTTTTCGAGGGATGAGTTTTTAGACTTAGCCACTAAACCCAAACTTTAGAGAAATTTGAATTATAAACTAGGCACATGTGCAAAACATAAGATAGAGCAACTATTCATCATTTTAACAAGGGACTAAGACTAAACATTTTCATAGCTCATATGTATAGACATGAAAGCACAAGAAGAGCTACTTATTCTATTTTTGGTTTTTTTTTTTTTGAATGCAAGATTGCTGGATTTTAAACATGCTAAAATAAAATAAAACTTGCTTGAAAATAAATATGCAATGCAATGATACCGCGAGGGGGGTCCTCCCCAAGCTATCTGGAGGCCCGTAGATACCTTTATTTGTTTTTGCCTTTTTCTATGGTAGTTGCCTTTTTTACCTTTGGCGAGGGGCCCACAATTTTGAGTCTGTGGAGCGGGACTTTCTCCCGATTTCTTTGCTTTCGATGGTGCATCCGATCTCGAGACACGGATGATTGCACTCGCTTGAGTACCCACACCTTTTGAGGAGGAGTGTATTTGGATTTCTTCGTTTGTTTTGGCTCCTCCTTGTTTTCCTTAGGTGTGGTGTTCCCTTTCGGAGCTTTTCCTTTTGGGGATTTCCTTTCTTTGGTCCTCTGGTAAAAATGGGAACCTTCTTCATGTTCTCCGTTTCTTTCCCTTTTTTTGAGTCAGTCTTTTCTTTTGCTCCTACTTTTTACTAGTGTTGATTTGCCTTGGGAGTGTTGCTTGGCTTTTGGGGGTTGTATTTCTATTTCCTTGATTCCTTGCTCCCCATATTTTATCCGGGATCATTTTGCACTCTTACGAGATCCGGGGCCTGAATTCAAACTTCTCTTCATTGCCATTAATGTTGAAGAGGATCTCTCCCGCCCAACATTAATTTGTGCCCCGCCGTGCTTTCGAAACGGTCGTCCAAGGATGAGTGGTGTGTCTTTTGTTACCTCCATATCTAACACCACGAAGTCAATCTGGGACAAAGTATCCCCGGATCTTTACCGGTATGTCTTCTGCAATTCCTGCTGGATACCTTATGGATGAGTCTGCCAGCTGTAGTGTCATAGTTGTCGGCTCCAGATGTGTATGTTTCAATTTGTCAAACACTGACTTGGGCATGACACTTACGCTGGCACCCAAATCACACAAGGCATGGTTAAATGTCTGTGTTCCGATTGAGTAGGAGATTGTAGGACAACCTGGATCCTTCTTCTTTTCTGGCAGGCGATTCAAAATAGTGGCACTACATTCTTCTGTCAGCTTTACAACTTCTGTTGTTGGTAACGGCCGCTTATTCTGGATGATATCTTTGATGTACTTGGCATATGAGGGGACATGGAGCACATCCAGAAGTGGTACACTTACGTGTACTTTCTAGATCATTTCCATGAACCGATTGAACTGTTCATCCAACGCCTGCCTTCTTGTTCTTGTGGTAAATGGTAGGTAGGTTGTATCTGTGTATTCCAATGGTACCACTTCAACTTCGGGTTCCTCTGTTGCCTGGGGCATTGCCTCTTCAGGTTGCTTCTCTTTTTGTTTCCTCACCACATGGCTGGGATTTGGTGGGTCACGAGTGGACCTACCCCCTCTGGTGGTTACTGCATTGATGTTTTCATGAGGGATTTCAGATTGCCTTGAAGCTTTCTCTCCAACCATTACCGGGAGACGAGCAGCTAGCTGGGATATTTGTGTTTCAATCATTTTGTTGAAATTCAGCTGATCTGTCATAGCAGAGTTGAGCCCATCCAGCTTGCTGCTGACTCCTTCTAAGATGTTGTCGTTCTGGCTCATCTTTTTGGTGAGGTTTTCGTTGATCTTGGCTTGGCCCAATACCAGGTCCTTAAGTGAAGGGTGACCGGAGCTGTAATTGGGATTATAGCCCCGGTTACCTTGGAATGGTGGACGGGACTGGTTGTTCCGACCTTTGCCGAGGTTGGCGATACCGTTGTTGTTGATAAATGCTTGCTTCTTCACGGGTCTCGGGCGGTTATCCCCCGAGTGGCCAACTTCACCACAGGTCTCACATGTCATGTGTGAGTCCGTGGCGTAAACCGGGCGCCGCCGAGTATTTGAGTCTCGTGCTGCGCTCATCCGGCTTCTTCGAAAAAGATCCATTTTTGCGGCAAGCATATCCGCCTCCTTCACGGGATGCATGCCTTTTGTGTTTTGGCCGGGGTTACGTCCTCCCCGCTTCGGGTTTGCCACCATCTTGTCGATCGGGGCTGTTGCCCCATCAATGGTGAGTGACAAGAATGCGCCACCAGCAGCGGCGTCTAGGTGCCCCTTCGATATGGCCGTGAGACCATTATAGAAGTTTTGGAGCACCAGCCAATTCTCCATTCTGTGGTGTGGGCATGCTTGAATATATTCTGCGCAGCCTTTCCCGCCTCCGGATGGGTTCCATTGAATTTCGGCCGGAAGTTGGCGATTCTTCCCTCGGGGCATTGGTTTTGCCCATGGGGAAGAACTTAGCTAGGAACGCCGTGGAGCATTTTGCCCACGTATTCACCGCTTCCTTGTCCTTGTAGAACCACCGTTTCGCTTTCCCCACGAGAGAAAACGAAACAAAGCGGGAGCCCGATAACGTCGGGTTCGGCGTCCTGATGACAATCGTGTCGCACGCGGCTCAAGGAAGTGTTGGAGATGTGCGTTGGTGTCCCCGCTAGGCAGTCCACGTAAGGGGGTGGCCTGCACCATGGTGATTAGCCCAAAGGCGTAGCTCAAAGTTTTTGTCCGCAACATTGACCACCGCCCGGTGGCACGTTGGCAACAAATGGGAACGGAGAAATCGCGGAGCGACTTTTGAGCCATGGCTTGCGGTTCGTTGGTGCGGGGTTGTCGGTCTCAACTGCCGAGGTTCCTTTGAAGAAGAAGAAGAGGTACGAGACCTGTTCTTCCTTAGAGTGCCTCGGGATTCTCGGTGAAATTTGTCGGCAGCTTGGAAACCCGACATACACTATCCCGTTTTCATCCACAACAGGAGAAAACATAAAAGATTAGCTTGTATGAGCAAGTGGTAGCCACGCATGCACATTTCATATTCATAGCCAGCTAGTGATTTCTTATAACAATGCCTTCCCCGGCAACGGCGCCAGAAATGCTTGTTGGCATTCCTTAACGTCGTTACTAAAAATAGATATGAAACCTATTCCCGGCAACGGCGTCAGAAATGCTTTGTTGACATTTCTTAGCGCAATCACTAGAAACAGGTTTAGATCCCATCTCTAATGGCGACGCTAGGAAACGTGCCATCGATATCACTAAGTGGAACCACCGTGTCGGTGATAACGCACTTTCAATCAACGGTGATAGATCTTGCCATAGTTGATATTTCATCCGCAAGCGCACGGATCTATCATTGTAGCATTTCACCCGGAAGTATTCAGGGTATCGTTATTTATATTTTCCCAAAGGAAGGCATGTTGTATAAGAAGTAGCATGGCATCTGGATGATGAAATGTGTACACGCTAAGACCAACTCGATCATAACAGGGGTAAGCAATATGGTTTATAGATAGTGTGACACACACATTGGAATCCACTAGGAAAGGATAAAGAAAATAGATAAAGAATAAACGAATATCCTATGGAGTAATCTAATGTATTCTAGTCATGATCTTACAATGAATAGTTAGGATCATATGCTAACACGATATGAGCATGGTTATGTCTGGGATAACAGGGAGACTTCCCGGTACCATCCAGCCCAATGGAAAGCATTTACGAACTCCTACATCACATGCGAACGTGGAGGGATTACAAGGGGCGGGGCGGGGGCTGTCACAACCCCGCCGCCTACCCTCACGACCGTGGCATGCTCTCATATTCGAAGGTGTCGTAATACCCGGGCACCATGCCCACATACCAGAGCACTACTCTTGTCCCCCCAAGATCCCCACCCTACGGATGGACGGACTAAGACAAGAGCAAACCCGAAAGAACGATGAACCGTTATCCCATCTATAATCATGTTATGCATACGATGATCGATGAAGAACAAATATGAACACGTTAAGATTATGATATACAGACTATATGCTAGTTCATATACCAACACTAGAACATGAACAAGACTATACTCTAATTCATGAGTTAGACCATGATCATAGAAATAGAACTTGCACAATGGAGAAAGATCCATGGAAGATATATATTACCAAAGCTGACTTTGCTCCAAGATTACAAGTCCTCCTCTTGTAGCTCTTCTTACTCCAATGCTAGCCAAATAAGAAGAAGAAGAAGAAGTGGAGGTGGAGAGTGAGGTGGAGAGTGTGAGTGTGTCTTTGTGTGGTGACTCCAAGTGTGGTGTGTGGAATGAGGGAGAGGGAGGAGGTATTTATACACAAGAGAGAGTGAGCTAAATGACCTAACTACCCCTAAACCGACCTAAGCGGGCGTCCAGTGCGTTACACCGCCATCAACCATCCGAACCGACCATTTGAGCACTTAATGTACCGCCACGCCACGGCTGGGCTCGAACCGCCCCCCAACAGCACCACAGCGCGGGCGCACCCCCAGGGGTGGGCGGCCCAAAGCTTGTGTGTCTTTGTCTTAGTTGGGCTTGAAAAGTCATGGTGTGGGCTTGGCCTGGTCCGGATGTGTCGATTTGGTCCATTTCCATCCCGGGCTTGATAGTCTTGAGAATGCGCTTTCGAGGATGGCGTACTTTTGGACGTATTTCCACCATTTATTATAAATACTACAAAATACATTTCGAACACTACAAGTGAAAATATGTTAGTAATAAATGTATATGAGTATAAAATGTATAGTTTTACTCCCTTTATGGTAGTAAGTTGACGGGAAAAATATGTCGTTAGTGACCGTCAACATCCGGCTTTCCTGTGAGAGGGGCACGAAAGATAAGTTAGTGTTGGATAACGGGAGGGGGGTCGGGGTATAAATGTGGCGTTTACAAAGACGGTTCCTCGGAAAATCGAACGGCGACCCATTTAAGCCAATGGCCGTCTCCTCGGCACTCAACGGCGACTGTATTTTCCAAAGCACAACCGATAGTTAATTGTTTGTTTTTGACAAATTTTACATTAAACAAGTTAAGATTCAAATCAAATTTAAGCGCTATTTAATTGTAATCGCTCTTTGAACTAGAAACGAAAATGCATTCGGGGACGTAGGGAGCATATATAATTTTTATTTTATTAATATATATATATGTATATATATATAATAAAAATGATAAAAACAAAAAAAAGTGGAAGGCCGCCGGCCTAGTCCTCGCCCCTCCTCCTCCTCCTCCTCCTCCTCCGGCGGCGTCGTCCTTCTTGGCCAAGGCCTCGAGGACGATCCCGGCCAACTGCTCCACCTTGGGAGCGTAGTGGTTCATCTTATCTTCCAGGGGTGGATCCACCCTTGGAAGAAGACCATGGCCGTCCGCCCGGCTCCTTCGACTTCCTCGATGGCGGGGCGGAGACGATCGAGGGTGAAATCCCTCTCGATCATCTCCTGAATGCGGCTCCGACCAGCAAGGTCATCGGCCGCCGCCTCTAGCCGGGTGGCCAGAAGGTCCATGCGGCGGTCCCGCTTTTAGGAGAGGGGCGTGGTCGAGTCGGAGTCGGAGTCGGAGCCGAGGTCGGCCGCCGGCGCCTCCACCACCGGTTCCTTGCCCTTGTCCTCCGCCGCTCCATCTCCTCCCCCCGGTGCGCTTGTTGGATCCTCGAGCCCGAGGCAGCCATGGCGCCGATGAATGCAAAGAGAATGTGGCCGATTAGAGAACTGGAATGGATGAACGCCATGATCGAGTGTGTGCTTAAATAGTGAGTTAGCCGGCTGCTCCACTTCCCCACGATCGAACGCGGCGTCAAAGCAACCGCTTGGAATTCCCACGATCACCGGTTGGAACTCGCACGATCTCTCTGCTGGCCGAGTGTTTCCCGCACCGCACGGTTCTCGCGCTTCGAATTCACGGCTGCGCGTTTCCAATGGCGCGCGGGACGACAACAGTCTCCACCTTCATTGATCACTATCGGGCCCACACATGAACCGGCAAAGTGATTAACAAAATGGTGAAACAAATACTTATATCTCGTAAAAATCGATTTATTGAAATCATTAATTTTATCTCAGGCGTTAATGCATTGAGAGTTCAACTAACCCCGTTCGCCTGCCACGTACACTCCGTATTATAAATTTTCATTTTAGTACTATACGTATATAGGCTACCGTGTAGGTCATGGCCTGTGATACGTCACGGCTGCAGCCTTGAGAATCGTGTTGCTCTAGTCTTCACTACGGTTCCGCTTAATTAAACCGACAAAGGTGTCTCGCTTCCCATGAGAAAAGGCCGAGCACCACCGCTGCCGCATCGACGGGTTATATCAATGTCGAAAATAACACTACCGGGTGCACTTTCAAAGACCGGCGGTGATCACAAATATCACCGCCCGTGGGTCACTACACGGCGGTGTTTTGGAGTATCACTACCGGGTTAAAACGAGAACGGCGGTGTTTTGCATTGTCAACGGGCGAACAAGATGCGCCTTGACGGCCCGACCGCAACATTGCGGCGGCGAACCGTTGTCACGTTCTCCGTACCCACGGCCCGCGGTGCTTGGTTTATGCCGGTGCCAATTATCCGGCGTTGAACGTCCATATCATCGCCGGGTGCCTATTGAAACCGGCAAGTGATCGGTCATTACCACGGCATGTGGCCTATAAAAACGCGGCTAGTGCGGCCCTTAGGTTTGCAATTCAGTTCTCTTGTTCCTCTTTCTTGGTACTCTTGATTCGATTTGCTGTTCTTCTTCCTCGATCTTCTCTGCTACTCTCCACATACATATCTATAGCCTCTCCACGGGAGAAAGCCCTCCACGTACAAATATCATTCTTATGCATCTTAGGCCACCAAAATGGTTCACACACAAGAGGTGCTACAAGAGTCTTCTCAAGATTGAGCAAAATAAGGTTAGAACATTTGTGAGGTTCATAGAGCCATCCGGTTACGTGTGCTTGAGGGGGCGGGCAATTTGGATTTACATGTCCATATGAGAGACATGGCATTCTCCTGATAAGATCATAGCGATTTATAAAAATCTGCTTCAATGAAAATCTCCTTTGGTGATTGTAACAGAACCTCCTAATTACGGGGCCACCTACACTGTCATTGTCCCAAAGACCTCGACACCGTGTGCGATACACCCGATAACTTAAGAAGCCCCGTTGATAACTCATACCGGGATCAACAAAGGAGTAGTTACAACATTACAACATTTGTTACAAAAATATAGATCGAGTGCGAAAAGAATAATAACATTAATTTTACAAAATGTGAGTAAGTTACATTTGAGTAAATTTAACTTAATTAATTTGCGAAGCCGAGTAGACTAGAAGGCAACCGGATCATGTCGTGCCCACCGACATAACCTTGGTTAACAAAGACGAGTCAACACCGCAACAAGGGTTAACAAACCCCGAGTGCGGGAGTACTCAACAAGACTTACCCGACTAAAGAAAATAGGAGAAGACTCAAGAATGCTGGTCTAATAGGATTCAAGGTAAGACTTTTAGCAAGAATCAAGGACTCATTTTTGCGAAAAGCTTACTAAAAGTGAATCCTTACTTTCAATATATTTTTACTTCAGTGAGTAGTTCATATACTCTAGGTTATCCTACACTAGAGCAAACATTTCTTTCATAAGCCAACTTTCTTTCCTCAAAACCATATTCCATCAATTACTACGAAGACGGCGTCGCGAGGATCAAGTCTCCTTTTCTCGTGGAGCAAACGCCGATTCGAACCGCTTAAAACCCAGTGGGGATACCTCACCACACGACATATGTAGAACTTAAACTTGCATATGTCAACCCTCACTCGGACCGTCCAAAACGGGACCGCGCCCCCTCGCCACCCGAGAGTACCGTACACCTCCAATCCGGGACTTTAACCCACGAGGGTAACTTGTACTCCCGCCATCTCTCCACTCCTAGTCTTGTGTTTATGCGTTCGATTTGGCTCACCTCCGAGATCTCGGGCTTACACGAGTATGTGGCCGTATTATAAATTCTTGGTCCAAGGGCCAATCAACGAAAGGTCCTTAATCGACACTGAGCCGGAACAAGCACGATCGAGGCAACCCCGTCGGCTTAACCACCAAAGACACAACCCGTGTCCCGTCCTGTCTCAAATTAAACACTACACCTCATTATTCTTCCAAAAGAGAACCATATTCATAATTAAAACATTTTAAAGAAAAAGCTTAACTAATTAAGCGGGGCTAAGCATCACTAAGCATTTTTGAAATAAAACAGTTAACAAGGACGGTATTGCAATAATCAAGGATGATAGTGCAAAGAATTAGGTTATCACTCAACTCCTAGAACTTAATGCAACATATCATAAACATAAGTGTAAAAGCTTTGTAAAATATAAGAAAAGGTTTAAATGTATCCGGGGCTTGCCTGTGTTTGCGGGGAAAGTTAGATTCCAAAGCCGGATCACCAAAGTTAATCTTGACACCATCACCTCGGTGGATACACCTTCTCCAAAGCTCGATCATCGCAAAACCACATCACTCTCGTTCACTACACGTAAATTAATAACGTATGCTCAACATGATGGAATGGTAGACATGATGCTTGATGAGTGCATGAAATAATAAACACTTGAGTACAACTTTCCTTCACGATAAAGTTGCAACCCAACAAAACCAACTTGTTGAACTACTCTACAAGATATCATCACCATTGCCTAAGGAGTTCTCAAGGACCATTTAATTGTGGTATGATCCAAGATTCACAAAACAATCCCAAATCACACATCAAACCTAAGTCATTAAACTCTAAACACTCACTTTTCTAATAAATAAAATAAAACATAAAATAATAAAGAAATAAACTTTGTCAAAATAATCCCAAACTTTTTGTACAGCTAGATCATAGCATAAAACAGCACCAAATCAATTTTCATGATTTTTGAATAAATATTTTATTTTCTAAAAATTATGGAAGATGCATTTTTCAATTAAAGATTGTATTTTTAAATCATGCAAGAACTACTCAAAATCTAAGTTTCAAATTTTTCGTGGATAGACAACATCATAGGAAAGCTACACAAAAAATTTTCAGAATTTTAGAAGCAATATTTGAATTTATATGAAAATAACAAAATTAGATACTATTCATACAACTAGAAATTCATAAAACATATTATTAAAACAAAACCGGCTCTGGGCCGAAAGTCGGCCCGATTTCGCTTCTTTGTGCCTGGTGCGGAGTCGCATGCGCGCCCAAGAGGGAAACAGGCCGGCCCAAGAATGGCCTGCTCAAGCGTGACCCTGGCGGTTTTGCAAAAAGGACCCTAGACTTTTATGAAATAACAAACAAGTAAAACCCACTATTTGACACTATTCCTCTGAGTCATAGCTTTTGCACCTAGACCCTTGACCTTTCTCCTATTTCTATTTTCACAGGCCCTTGGACACTCTCGAGCAGAGCGTCAACGGGAACGCCCGACCGGCGACGGAACTTGCCGACGGGGAGGTCTCTAGCGACGGGACTTCGCCCAGGCTGCTCCTATCTCTTTCCCACATCCCCTGGCACCCCAACTTCACACCCTAGGGCATGGCGGCACCATCGCCGGCGGTCAAGGCGGACACGGCGCGCGCGACGAGCGGCGGTAAGGCTCCCAGCTTTCCCCGGCGAACTCGAGCATGGCATCCTCTCCAACATCACGGGGCAACTAAAACCCCTCACCTAATCGGACTCAAACCGACCCCTAGCTAGGACGCGCTCACGCGCGGCGGATGGCGACGCGGAACTCGTCGGCGCGGCTGGCGTTCCGGCGATTCCGGCGTAGCAAACAACAAACGGATGACACTAGAACCTCCAGGAGCTCACCACAAGGACGGTGCTCACGCTTGGTTTGGACGGAGTCGAGGCGGAGGTGGATCGACGACGGTGGCGGCGGCAATGGCGGCGCCGACCGGCGGCAAGATGGCGTTCTCCTGCCGCGACGGAGCCCGGCTTGTAGAAATGGTCGAGAGCACGAGCATCGACATGAAGGAGAAGCAAAAGCGCGAGTAAGTGCAAGATCGAATCCCACCAGACAAGCCGGGCGGCGGAGGAGCAACTTCGCGGCGGCGCGCCGGCGGCCGCGGAGAAGATGGCGGCGCTGCGGCGGTTGTGACGATGCGAGGCACGGCAAACCGCTCAGCGTGTGCGCAAGGATGAGGCGAACTTGGATTTGTGCTCAATTGCGGCGATTGAGCACGGTGGCGGGGGTGTTCGACGGCGAAATGAGGTGGTTTTCGACGGCAACGGAAGGAAGAAGAAGAAGAAAAGAAGACGGCGACGTCGGGCTTATTCGCGACCAAACGAACGAGAGATGGACACGGGGCAAGGAACTCTCCAAATACACGGCACGAGCGGCGGTCACCGCAAGCCGGCATGGGCGGCGGGGACACGGACGGCGAAGAACGAGAGAGAGAAAAAGGGAAGATGACGCCATGACACCGTAGCTCACCCTCCTTTTGTCGTTTTTCTTCAAAATACTCTCAAAATTTGAACTGCACTCAAAAATCTCCAAGAACAAACTTTTCTCAACTTTTCAAGCTCTACACATTTCATAAAAGGAACATTTTCAAATTCTGCCTCAAAATTAGACTTTTTGAGAAGGGGTCAAAAAGGAATAAATTTGAATTCAAAATTACTTTTAAAATCATATAGAAATTTGAAAAACTTTGTACACCTCTTTTGTACAACAAAACAAGATCTACAAACTAGCTTTTGGAAGTTTTGTCAAATTTTGCTTGGATTTTGAAATATCGAAAAAGGGGGTAAATCTAGAGTTTGAAACTAGGGTTTTCGAAATCCAATTCAAAATGGAATTTGATAAAATTCAAACCATCAATTCATAAATATAAAAACACTCATCCAATCACACACTTAGGATAAAAAAACATGTGATCAACATAAAATCACTCTAACCCCGAGCACAAACAATTTCTAAACAATTAAACTTATTTTTAATTAATGCATAGAAGGTTATGCAAAAGCATGGATGCTTTGCAATGCAATGATGACATGATCAAAATTTTAATTGTATATTAACATCTGATGTTACAATCATTCCTCCTAAAGAAATCTCGTCCCGAGATTTCGGAGACAAAACCCGTGGGGCAAATAACGGGTAAGGAGAAATGTCAAACACAATGATTTGCAAGGAGAGTTTTTAAGATAAGAAGGATTGATTCAAAGGTTGCAACCGAAAATGAAAAGATGGTTACAACAACAAGAGATTATTTTAAAATTCACGTAAAACATAAACATGAATGAATTCAAAATGGATGAGAGCACATGAGTCGTGGGACTAAAATGGATCATGACTATAGACCACGATACCTATGCGCGCCCAGCCAGAATCATGTGTGCCTAGGTCACACATGAAACCCTAGGTTCCGTCGCGGCTCCATGGTCATGGATCATGGCCACCACAATAGGGCACAACTGTAGTAACTCTCGGATTACGATGCCAAGATTATAACCAAGATTAGAGTTTGGTTATGATAACAGGGAATTTAGGAAGGTCGGAATTTCCTGTAAAGCGTTCAAAAGCAAAAGCACTTTGATTGTGGACTATAAGGGATCACGATCATATACTTGGGTAACGGCGAATGCCTAGCAGTAACACCACACAAGCAACCCCAGGCTTCGACGATGTTTCCAAGTCATGGGCCATGGTACCTTAGAGGACACGATCAAAGTGATGTTCGAGCAAGATATTTGTCGTCACGTGACGTCAAGGAGATAGCATGTGTCGGGGTTGAAAAGAATCAAGGCGTGACACATACTTAACAAAAGAATCAAGGATTCGTACCAGGTTTGTGTTTTAAGGTAATGGTGTATCTTAAGGTATATGTATACTCCACAAATCTCCAAGGATCAGAAACTTATGGAATAAAAGATTATCAATTGATAAACAAAACCTGGTATAGGACAAGATTCATCAATGGAACAGCTACAAGAAACCATAGCTGCTCCCAGAATATAAGGAGAGAATTGTAAACATCTTTATATTATCATGCTATGTATGATATGCGATATGCTCGTCCTATACGCCTTCTCAACATCAGGAATACTCTGCCCTCATCATGTTAGATGTTAGTAGGTTATAGGGCTTTACTTTATATACTATCTTCACTGCTCCCAACGAGATGTTGAAAAACACTTAGCAGAACATTGTCGGTGAAGTTAACTCTCCTGTTGTTATTCAAAAGATGACATGAAAACTTCTTGAAATCTTTTACTTGACTCCTCAGAAAGTCTTCATGAAAGCTTCCAGCAAGCATAAGGAAAGAAAGAGGATCATTTTTAATTTGTAACTTTCAAAAACTTTTAGATTACAAACTCATTTTGAAGTTTTCAAAACTAATGTTGTAGCTGGTCCTAAGTATGAGCTCTTCTATTAATTCTCTGTCTATGTTTACAATGACCCTTGGGGTCTATTTATAGTCCGTAGACTCTTACAGTTCCTATTTTACCCTCCTACCAACCCTGGATCCCCGTGCCTCCCGCCGATGGTTCGGGGTAGAAGGGTAATCTCCGGCCTCGCGATCCCACCTGCCCATCTTGGGCCGCTCGACACCGGGCCATGTACACCTGCAAGATAGCACAAGACATACGCCATCAAGCCACTTCGGCTGCGCGGTCGAAAGCGATTGCCTTCGATCGCTCCAGCCGAAGCCCGGGAAATTCGCTCTGCGTCCTTGCACCTGGGGCGAAAACATGAGCATCCGGCATGACTGGCCGAACGTCGATGCCCTCGTCCTTAGCCTGAACTCCCCGGACAGCCTCTTTGGACGAAACCCCCAGCATTCGGCTTCCCAGGCCGAATGCTACAGCTTTCGTGCCTTCATCGTCGTTCTCCACGGACGACGCTCGGAGGATAGGCGCATGCCTGCCCGTCGTGGCCGAATGTCTCTACCTTCGCCCGTGGCTTACGAAACCCCTGGCCCCCGGGCTCCATCACACTCGCCCCTGAGCCCACGGTATGGCTCGAACCGAATCTGGAAGCTTTCGGCCCTTGGAGCCGAATCTCAGACCCTTCGGGCCATCTTCCGTGCTGGCATCTTTGTTTGCTTCAGGGCCGACCGTAGGGGGTGGGTAGGTTTTGGCCTCCCCCAAATGCACAAACATAAATATCTAAATGCTCTATGTACTAACCGAAAAGTTGGTAAACATCATTCAAACACACAACTCAAAAAAAAGAAAGGTCCTGAAATTAATCTCACGGCAAAGTGAAAGAGATTAAACCGTCCGTTTGAAATATATCACCGCCGGGTTTTAATAGAGCACCGGCGATGAAAGAGACTACACTACCGGTTTGCAAATATGAAACCGATAGTGATCAGCCTTCTATCGCTTTATCACGTAGGAAAATCTAATAATAAAAATATGGATCGAAAAAAACCTAAGATCTTGTGTGGGGGCATAATTTGGGTGTACAAGGTTGTAAAAAAAATTCAAGACATTTCTACATTGTGGGAGTAGACATGCTTCACAAAGGTACATGACCCCTTTCATCTAAGCATGACCGACAATTACATCCATAAGCTATCTTTGGGTCATCTTCGCTCGTGTGGTCTCGGCCTCAAACTTTTTTTAGACGTGCACATGCCACGTGTGAAGGAACCACGATGTTTGAGATTTTTCTGGACAAGGTTTGGTATTTTTTTTCAATTAAATTGAATTTCTACGCGACGGCGACCCCCGTAGTAATTACAGGTTGAACTGGGGTTACCCACTAACATAGCCGTAGTGGTGCCAAAATTTCCCACATGGTCTCATGTGTCCTAGGAGGCAATTCAGTGTGTAGGTTGGTGCAAAATTCATAAGTTTTCAAGCTTTAATTAACCTCCTTCTATCGCGTTTATCACGTAGGAAAATCTAATAATAAAAATATGGATCAGAAAAACCTAAGATCTTGTGTGGGGGCATAATTTGGGTGTACAAGGTTGTAAAAAAAAAATAAGACATTTCTATATTGTGGGAGTAGACATGCTTCACAAAGGTACATGACCCCTTTCATCTAAGCATGACCGACAATTACAGCCATAAGCTATACCGGGTCATCTTCGTTCCGGTGTGGTCTCGGCCTCAAACTTTTTCTTAGATGTGCACATGCCACGTGTCAAGGAACCACGATGTTTGAGATTTTTCGGACAAGGTTTGGTATTTTTTTTCAATTAAATTGAATTTCTACGCGACGACCCCGAGTAATTACAGGTTGAACTGGGATTATACATACTTCACAAAAGCATTACAATTAATTGATTACAATTGACACGGTACAATAATCAAAGTGTACAAACACATTAAGAAATAACCACCTCAAAAACACCCTTCTAGCACCTATGCCCGAGGTGGTTACAATGCTACACGTTATGCTTATCGATCTAAGTAAAGGCGGATGAGACCTCTGTGAAGAATCAATGTCTCTCCGTGTCGGCAAAGGCCCGACAGAGACGGGGGGCTCATCTCCTCCGGCGAAGCACAAGAATGCAAGCTACTTGGCTCCCCGCTTTCCGTCTTCCGGCGATCCATGCAACAATGGCGTTGCACGAGCATCACACCCAACCGTAAACAACGTTGTAGCTTAATCTTCAAAAACACCCTTCTAGTACCTCTTGTATACCGCCTCTACCCATGATAAAATGTTTATGTGGAGGGCTTTCTCCCAAATAGAGGCCATATATGTGGATAGGAGAATTGGCAAATAACAAAGAGGTCGGCCGGCGCACGGTTCGCCATACATGGCTCTCTGCTTGGGGGCTTTTTTATAGGCGGTGGTAGGTGGGAATGAGCGGTGGTAGGTGGCAACAAAAGTGTGATCTTATCACCATGAGCGGTGGTACCGTGGCCGATGGCAACAAGAAATCCGATCACCGCCGTCACCGACGCTTATACCCGGCGGTGAACCTATAATGTAACACCGCCGGGACTCTTTGCTAAACCCGTAATGATTAACTATAGAAATGGGCACGCGAGGTGAAAATTTCACAAGTCATTTGAACCCCGCGCCATTCGCTCCAAACCTCGACGATATATAATAGTTGGCGCGGCTAGCTGAAATTTTCCCAGGTCATTTCAACCCCGCGCCCCAATCGTTCCCCACCAGCGTCGCCGACGGAGCATTGTTGACACCTGTTATAGCATAATATTACTAGTCAACTAACATGAAACTAGGGCTTAAAATGAATATCAATATAAGTCTAGGGGTTTAACTAACATAATTCCATGAGTTTTGGTGATTTATATATTTTTAGAGACTTAACAGATAAATGCAGAGAAGAATGGAGGAAGTTCCAGAATATATATCTCATATGATGACAAGACTTGACCGTGAAGTAACTCGACCCGAAATGTGGACTAAAACACTCTAGAAGATACCAGAAGACACCAGAAGAGACGAGAGGTCGAGTGGAGACTATACCCTGTGGCCGCCAGGCAATTTTATGTCGGCCGCCAGGCAATTATGCCCAATCAGGTTCATCTTTTTATGTCGGTTTGTAACCGACCTTGAGGTTGTATCTACACCGTTATTGAAGGTCGGTTTGATCCAATGGTCATCGTTCATCGCCAAGGCCTATATAAGAAGACCCCCTGACCCCAGGGCTAAACCCTAATTCATTACTATCTCATTCTATCTCATTATCTCTCAGTTGTAGAGGGGTCCCATGTAAGGATCATCTCTCTCTAAGGGATTAGTGAAGTAGAATTAGAGTAGACATGTAATTAGAACTAGATTAGATCTAATTAGATCTAATCAAGAGTAAGAGTCAAGTTGAGAGATAGATCAAAGAACTTAATTAGAGTTCTAGATCTATTCTTGAGAGCTAAAGAGTGAGTGGAGGAGAAGAAGGGGAAGCACCGGACATGTCGGTGACTCCTCTATGCTTGTACCTCCAGGATCAAAGCCTTTATGGCACTTGATCCTGAGACTTCTATGGTGGATCAACTTCTTGTTTGAGTAAGTAAACATCTTATCTTAAGTGTTAGTATTGTTCTTATTGTTTATAACTCTTTGAGTACTTTAATCTATGGGAATCTATAGATTAGAGGGGTATGCTTATGTGTAGGCGTGGTGCCTAGATCAAAGTTACTTGTGAATGCACCCTACCTTCTGGAGCGTGGTACTTCGTGGTAGTGACAGCACCATTGATTCCTTTGGATTCCACATCCCGTTGGATAGGACACGCAGGACCATGTTGCTGGAGGAATAGTAAGTTTCAACCTTACTTTCCTTTGAGTACGTCCCTTTAAGACAATATCAAAATAGCTTATAAGGATGAGAACCAGACAACCATAGAAATCTCCTTACCTCTTTTATTCCTCTCCCGTTCCTTGATTGCTTTGCTTTCGAGGGGATTAGTTATATGCCTCGCTTATCCTCATACCATCCTCCCCGTGGATTCGATATTAAAACCCTCTCCCGGGTGAAATGCTCACCAAGATCCGTTAAACTTGCGGATTATTATAAATATTTCTGTAGGCTTAACAAATACCAACAAGCATTTCCTCGCGCCGTTGCCGGGGAGAATGGTTGCTGAGAAAACATTGAATATAACTAATCTTGTATCATATCTTAGTGTAGTCTTTCTTTTTATATTTTCTTTTCTTTTTATATCTTTTTGGAATCCTCAGATTCCACACCTATCCTTATACTGCATCCATAAGCACAAGTTCAGGCCACTAGAATCTATAGAACCTATCCTACCCCTTGGCCTTGAGCTGTGTCTACGGTTGATCAAAATGATCATGAAACAACCCATTATAGGAGAGAATTCTGAAGTTAACCTCAGGCCAAATCCTATCCTTTGAAAAGGATAATGAATTTGGGGCTCATCCTAGAAAAGTTGTTGGCATGACCATCATGCAGTTTTCTGGAGGAACTTTTCTTTCCTTTTCTAAGCAAGGTTTGTCCTTGATACACTCAGCAGGTGTGATCTTTTTCTTAGAATTTTTATGAACACCCAAAGGAAGAGAAGGAATCATCCTCTAGATCATAGAAGAAGTTTTTGATAGCTAGATCATAATCTTTCCAATCCCTTAATTCAACTACCAATCCAAAATCATCAATACTCTAAACACCTCCAAGGGAAGAAGTAATTCTACCCTTGATTCTTTTATGGTGATGATTTTGGGAGACAAACTTCTAGCTTCACAGGAGACCTTTGAATGCCTATAAACCAAATCATCTTAAGGAAAGAGTCTGTTAGAAAGCATCCTTATTCTTACAAAGGACGTTGGGAGCCCAAGGATGGCATATCTAATAATGCCATAGAAGGAAAGCAAAGCTATCTAGAAATCATTCATATCTCCTTCCCTTCTATTTCAGATTAGATAACTTAACCACACCTATTTTCAACCTCATCCTTGAACCCAATGAATCCTCTAGTGTTCTTCTCCTTGAGTCTACCTACGATCTTAGAAATCCCAAGTATAGACATCATGAAGAATCTAAGGAAGACCAGAGAGAGCATTATCAATAGTTGGAGAACATCCATGAGCATAGAAGTTACTTCCTAAATATTCTATCCAATCCTTGCCCATGTGAGCAAACTCCTGAATTAATTGCCATCTCTAATCTAGCCACTTATAAGATTTCAAACCCTCTTGTGACAACTGTTCATAAAGATTTAGAAAGGGTGGTTGTTGATCTTATTGGCTTGAATGTTGAGATTGGTGATTTAAGGGAAAACCTCTTCATCATCTTGAATCATCTTTGAAGGTTTCCCAAGGACGAGCTTTTTGTCCTAAAACAAGCACTCAAGGGGGAAGTAATATGAGTATAAATCTTTTTGCTATAACACCCCCTTGTGTAGTGAGCATAGAGATATAATTATGAGAATATTCCTTCGGGTATTTTTGTTACTAACCATTCCAGGTCAAGAGCAAAGAGAACGAAGGATGACAATGTAAAGGTATGTCTAACCAATTATCATGCAACATGAAATCATATGCATAGAAATATTTCTTTCCATGTTGCTACATTATCTTGGTTGTCTCTACCTTTAAGACATGCTCAAGTTACTACACTATTTCATCTTCACCTAAGTAAATCTCTATAAAGCTTTCACATCACCCTTGTCTACCGTAGTATGCTTTGGTTTGGAAATACTGCTTAAGAGTACTTCCAAAGGCTTTTAAATTAAGCATGGTGCTTAGGTTAAAATGTCTTCCCAAATTAAATTAGACATGGAGTCTAGTTTGGTTATTGAACTAAATATTACTTGTGTAGACATTGGTATATTTTGTTAGACTAACCCCTGCAGTCAAAGAGATGAACTTAGATAAGAGATGAAGCAAGGCATATGATGAACTCCAACCTTGTGCAAAAGTCACGGTTCATTCATCATTAATGGAAGAACTGTAAGTCTCAAATCATTCACTTAGTCTTTTGCCACAATTCAGCTCTGCCTTGATCCTTATGCTAGAAAGAAGCAGCAAATCAAAATGTGAAATAAGATATGATAATTAAAATCTGTGCTAAGAGTAATCAAAGAACCATCTTTTCATTAGCATAGGTAAGATCTTATGAACTTTGGATAACATCCCCTGTTTCAACCATGTTGTATACTCCCTCGGGTATGTATCCATTAATATTTTGCAGAAAAAGAATCTATGCTATGTCTATTCGATGAAGAAGAGTGCCATACACCACGATGATGAAAAATAAAACACTCAACAGAAGAGGATGGACAAAGCAATGGGCCACAAGAACATCAAAGACAGGTAAGTGAATATAAATCACATATTTATACAAATTTTGTCTTATGTTCTAAAAATAATAATAATAAAAATCTGAGTACATAAAGGCTCATGCTAAAAGAAATCAACAACATGTTCCTAGGACAAGTTCCCTTCGGATATTTTTGGTCACTAACCTTGCAGGAACAAAAAGGACGAACAACATCTAAGGACATGGTGATTGCAACACACAAATAGGGATGGTTCAGCATTCACACTTAAAGTGCCAAGTGACAGGAAGGCTCGAGCATGGGGGAGGAAGGTCCACTCCTCTAAAGATCTGACGTTGCTCTTCCTTTTCTCAAGCTACCGTCACTCTGACATGCTGGTTTGCAATCCCTCTACTCAATATTACTTTGTCTCTCTAAGATTGAATGTTTATAAATGTCATACATCAAAATCAATCTTAAGATTTCCCATTAGAGAAAAAGTAATAGTGAGCACATGTTAAAATATACATCCAAAACCCTTTGTAGAATAGAAGATACCTTTAGCTCCATGACAAATCTACCCTTGTTTAAAATTACTTGTATATTCCTTCGGGTATGTGTTGTCCACTAATGACAGGAATAAAACCAAGAGAAGGAGCAAAAAGGTCCTAGTACAATTCAAAAGAGAAGAAAGAAAGGGTGATGCAATAAAGGAGACAAGTTAGGAGCAAGATATATAAGAGGCCAAATAAGGTGTTGACGGTAACCAACTACATATTTTTTTCGTCAACTTACTACCATAAAGGGAGTAAAACTATACCTTTTTATACTCATATACATCTATTACTAATAAAATTCCACTTGTAGTGTCTAGTATTTTATTTTGCAGATTTATAATAAAAGCAAGTGGAAAATCGGCCGAATACGCCATCCGGGAAAGCGCATTATTGCAAAACACAAGCCCGGGAGCAAATCGACCCAAAACATCAAAATTGGGCCGAGCAAAGCCCGCCCACAACTTTTCAAGACGAAGGACGCCAAATTGCCGAGACTCGGGGCGGGCCGAGCCTGGGGGGTGCGCTACAAGCACCCAGGTGCGGCCGCACCCTCCCTGAGGCGGTTTCGGCCCAGCCTCGGGGAGGCGGTTCATTAACCTGCCTTATGGGGGTTGCCGACGTGGGATGGTCGGTTTGGTCTAATTACGAAGGCGTAGCAGGTCGGTTTAGGTGTAATTTAGCACTTAGGCCCCTCCTCCAAGTGTATAAGTAGTCCCCCTCTCTTCCTCTCTCAACACACACCACTTGGAGTCTAGCAACCAGCATTCTTCCTCTCTCTACCACCTCTACCTCTCTCTCTTCTTCTACTTCTTCTTCTTCTTCTTAGTTCTTGGATAGCACTTGGAGTAGAAGAGCTACAAGGAGGGCTTGTCTCCTAGAAGAAAGTACCTTGGTAATATATCTTCTCAATGGAGCATTCTTCTATTTGCAAGTCTTATATCTATGTTCTTGGCCTAACTTATGAACTAGAGTATAGTTTTGTTCATGATTATTGTGTTGGTATATGAACTAGCATATAGTTTACATATCATAATCTTGACATGCTCATATCCGTTCATCATCGATCATCATATGTCTAACTTGATTAGAGGTGGGATATCGGTTCGTTGTTCCTTCGGGTTTGCTCTTGTTCTAGTCCGTCCATTCGACGAGTGGGGATCCTGAGGGGACAAGAGTTGTGCTCTGATATGCGGTCATGGTGCCCGGGTATTATGACACCTGCGAATATGAGAGCATGCCATGGTTGAGGGGGTAGGCGGCTGTGTCGTGACAAGCCTTGACCGTCCCTTGAAATCCCCCACGTTCGTATGTGTTGTAGGAGTTCGTAAATGCCTCGGTGGGAAGCAGACTTCCTGGTGGGGTCTCCCCGGTATCCTAGACTTAACCATGCTTAAATCATGTTTGCATATGATCCTAACTATTCATTTGTATGGTCATGACTAGATACATTAAGATTACTCCATTAGGTTATTCATTTATTCTTTATCTATTTTCTTTATCCTTTGCTGGTGGATTCTTAAGTGTGTGTCACACTATCTATAAACCGTTATTGCTTACCCCTGTTATGAACAATTTGGTCTAAGCAAACACATGTTCCTCTATTCATATGCCATGCTAGCTTAATAAACACATGCCTTCCTTTGGGAAAATATAAATAACGATACCCTGAATACTTCCGAGTGAAATGCTACAATGATAGATCAATTCGCTTGCGGATGAAATATCTAAGATGACAAGATCTATCCCGTTGATGTTCCCGTTCGGATCACCGACATGGTGGTTTCACTTGGGGATGTCAGCGGCGCATTTCTCGGGCGCCAAGTATTGGGGATGGGTTTTTAACCTGTCTCTAGTGATTGCGCTTAGGAAATGCAACATAAGGAAAGCTCCAAGCAGAGAGAAAGAACCACCACAAGTTGTTACGATGCCGTCACACTCTAATAAAAGGTAACATCTTGAGGTAAGTTATCATTCATTAAGCTTCTTCTTAATTATGGTATGCTCATAAATAAAGAATCAAACATGTTAGAGTTAACCTTATCCATGTTGGTGTTTCTTAACGCACACGAGAAAAATCGCAAGCGCACGAAATACCGTTGTAGCACTTCACCCGGTGGGTGAGCGTGGTATCGTATTTTTACACAAGGACGGTCGCGGCAAAGAGGCTTTTCCGGGTCCGTGGTCAACCTAAGGCAAGGGTTTGTTTTCTAAGAGTAGCGAGGTATCTATAGGCTAAGTTTTCCGCAAAAAGGATTTCTAAAGTCCATTGTCTACTCACTTCGGTACCGGCCCTTGCCCAAACCGGGCAAAGTCCGCAATTAGCTCTACGCCATAGCCGAATGTGGGGGATTTCAAGGGACGGTCAAGGCTTGTCACGACCCGGCCGCCTACCCCCTCAACCGTGGATGCTTCACAAAAGGTAGGTGAACGCTAGTCCAAACACCACGCTTTGCACTATTGGTCACGCTTCTTGATGTTGGCCAAGGTTCCCCGATCAAAGAGTTCCTTCACCAAGAACTAACGCTCTTAACGAGACAATCTACCAATCCCGCAAGTTTACAACAGCTAAGAAATATACGAGGAAATTAAATAGCTTCAAGATAATCACAAGACTTCTTACCAAAGTGTAAGTAGCTTGCAGAGGTACAAGCGGGCGGGTACCGACAAGTCCGCACTCCGTCCTCCTAGGAACCGCAGAACACCGAGAGGCTTAACCGGCAACTCCGGGTAGAAAGAACAAAGCTTCTTTCTAGCTTTTCCCCTCTCTCACTCTCTAGAATTTAGAAGAAGATATAGAAGAAGTAGAAGAAGAAGAACTAATTCTACTCTCTTGCACAAGTGGACCGGTTTCTCCTTGGAATTGTTGTGTAGAGAGGTGAAGGAGGGAGCTATTTATACACAAGGGGAGGGGCCTAAGTGCTAAAAACACCAAAACCGACCTAGGAACAACTTCCAAATCTGCCAAACCGACCATCCAACGCCGGTAGTACCCGCTATGGAAGGTAACAAACCGCCTCCCCGGCCGGGCCCGAACCGCCTCAGTAGGGTGCGCGGCCGCACCAGGTGCGCGCCAAGACCGTTGACGTTTCTTAGCGCAATCATTAGAATCGTGTTTTAGAACCCAACCCCGATGACTACGCTTAGGAGACGAGCCGCCGATATCACTAAGTGGGACCACCGTGTCGGTGATAACGCACTTTCAATCAACGGTGATAGATCTTGCCATAGTTGATATTTCATCCGCAAGCGCCATGCATCTATCATTGTAGTATTTCACCCGGAAGTATTCAGGTATCGTTATTTATATTTTCCCAAAGGAAGGCATGTTGTATAAGAAGTAGCATGGCATCTGAATGATGAAATGTGTGCACGCAAAGACCAACTCGTTCATAGCAGGGGTAAGCAATATGGTTTATAGATAGTGTGACACACACACATTGGAATCCACCAGGTAAAGGATAAAGAAAATAGATAAAGAATAAACGAATGTCCTATGGAGTAATCTAATGTATTCTAGTCATGGTCTTACAATGAATAGTTAGGATCATATGCTAACATGATATGAGCATGGTTATGTCTAGGATAACAGGGAGACTTCCCGGTACCATCCGCCCCAATGGAAAGCATTTACGAACTCCTACATCACATGCGAACGTGGAGGGATTACAAGGGACGGACAGGGGTCGTCACAACCCCGCCGCCTACCCTCACGACCGTGGCATGCTCTCATATTCAAAGGTGTCGTAATACCCGGCACCTTGCCCGCGTGCGAGCACTACTCTTGTCCCCCCCAGATCCCCACCCTATGGATGGACGGACTAAGACAAGAGCAAACCCGAAAAGAACGACGAACCGTTATCCCATCTATAATCATGTTATGCATACGATGATCGATGAAGAACATAAACTCTAATTCATAAGTTAGACCATGAACATAGAAATAGAACTTGCACAATGGAGAAAGATCCATGGAAGATATATATTACCAAAGCTCACTTTGCTCCAAGATTACAAGTCCTCCTTTTGTAGCTCTTCTACTCCAATTCTAGCCAAGTAAGAAGAAGAAGAAGAAGATGGTGGTGGAGAGTGAGGTAGAGAGTGTGAGTGTGCTTTGGTGTGGTGACTCCAAGTGTGGTGTGTGGAATGAGGGAGAGGGAGGAGGTATTTATACACAAGAGAGAGGTGCTAAAAGACTAAACTACCCCCCTAACCGACCTCCTTGACACGCCCAGTGTACGATGAACCGTGCTCTCCACCACCGCACCGACCGCTTGAGCACTAATGGCACCACCTCGAAGCCGATGGGATCGAACCGCCCCCATCAAGGTGCGGGGCGCACCCCCCGGGCATGGGCCGGCCCGTGTTTCATCGTGGTCGCCTTGATTTGGCCCGAGAAGTTGTACCATGGGCTTGACTCGCCCGCCAGTGCAGATTTGGTCCATTTCCATCCCGGGCTTGATATCCTTGAGAATGCGCTTTCTAGGATGGCATACTTTTGGACGTATTTCCACCTCAGTATTTATTATAAATACAACAAAATACATTTCGAACACTACAAGTGAAAATTTGTTAGTAATATATGTATATGAGGATAAAAGATATAGTTTTATTCCCTTTATGGTAGTAAGTTGACGGGAAAAATATGTCGTTAGTAACCGTCAACAAACTCCCCCAAGCTTAACCTTTGCGCGTCCTCGAGCAAAAGATAAATACTTGGTTGTTGATCGTGAGTTGCTACAATGCCGGTTATGTTTCACAAGTGCCGTGGTTATAATAAGATTTTCTACTATAGTTTGAATAAAATGGCACATCTTTTCTCACCGTTTATTACCTTTCATCGTAGCTTTTTAGCTTTTCTCAAAGCCTTGGGCGGTTGCCGATAGAACGCTTATAAATGTAAATACTTTTCATTCATCCTTTTGATCAACTTTCTCATCCTGGATTTATTTAGATTAAGATTATATTTGGTTTTTCGAGAAAGTATGGGCTTTATTGCTATATATATTTATATTTTTTTTTTGAGAGGTGGGCTCGCCGCCCTAGACTTTTGTCTTTTATTTCCTCTCTTTGTTTTCTCTTTTTTTTTTTTTTTGGAGATGTGGGCTCTTCTCGCCTCGGACACATGTCCATTTTTCATCTCTTTCTTTCTTTCTTTTTTTTAGCATAGCCCATAGTATTTCTTTTTCTTTCAAATTAGTTTCCCTGACGCCAAGTATCTCTTTTGGACGAAATCATAGCAAATCTATTTGTACCATATCATACTTGGCAACAACCTAGACCGGATAGAGCTTATGCAACCCACATGAATCGTTTTTCAGATGAGATTTTAGACTCCACTAAACCCAAACTCTAGAGAAATTCGAATTACAAACTAGGCATATGCAAAGCATAAGATAGAGCAACTATTCATCATTTCAACAAGGGACTAAAACTAAACATTTTCATAGCTCATATGTATAGACATGAAAGCACAAGAAGAGCTACTTATTCTATTTTTGATTTTTTTTTTTTGAATGCAAGATTGCTGGAATTTAAACATGCTAAAATAAAATGAAGTTTGATGAAGGTAAATATGCAATGCAATGATACCCGCGGGGTCCTCCCCAAGCTATCTCGAGGCCTACCGACCGATCGGCCCCGGGTGCCTCCGCAATGCTTCCTCGCTGCGGTGAGTAGCCATGTTTGCCTTCGAGCCGGGTCCCATCGCTGCTTGTTCCGTATTCCCGGCTTTGCCGCCACCGATGGGTGTTCCGCATGAGAGTGTTAAGTGTATGCTCAATGTTACCCGCGGCGAACGCCGAGGTTCTCCCCAACACTGACGCTGATAGCCTCCACCCGTATACCGATGGTCTTGGCCGGACTTCCGGGCATACCGAGCTGCGAAAGATCCACCATGTTGGCCCTCCATGCTTCAATCTCCTTCATGCCACTCGATGATGCAAAGGGCGTCATGGGCGGAGGTTCCCACCTTGGATCATACCCGTATGAACCCCGGGGTCCCCAAAGGATAGAACCCTCCCCGCCCCTGGGCGCTCCGCAGCCGTGGTGGTGGCGTGAAG
>JADLZK010004263.1:0-75185 GCA_015847255.1 Hyparrhenia diplandra | reverse complement strand
GGGAAAGAAAGAGCTGTCGTCGCTTGGTAGTGCTCTGCCTTGCCAAGCCGCGTGGGAAGAAAAGGCTAGTACTCTGTACTCAGTTGGGGGCCTGCGTTGGGTGAAACGAATTTTAGGCCAACAAATAATAGGACATCCAATCATCCAACAATTACCGTTTAGAGTCTGCTTTGTGATCAATCAACTCATCATCCGAAACTCTGCTGCCAAAAAACACCGGCACACAAACGTACCAAAGATTCAACATATATAAAATCCCTTGGCGGCGCATGCAAAAAAAAAGTATGTCTTTAAAAAAATACTTACAAAGGCGTGTCTGTCATAAATAAGTCGTCGTGATAAGAATCTATTAAAGACGGGTCATGCTTGTCTGTGATAAGAATATATTACAGACGCGTGTTTGTGATACAAGCAAACAATTACGATACAGACTCTTGTACATAATAACACATTACTACACAAAAGCAATCCCTTTACACAAATACAGCACAGATTAAAGTCTGTGAAGATGACAGAGGCTAGAGGTCCGGGAGAACCTGAAAACTGTGCCGTGCATCCCCAGGGAGTCACTAGGCCAGGTTGCCAGGCAAGGCCAACGGCCGGTTTTGATTTTTGACACATGCGGCGCTGCTCCGGACGCTGCGCGCCTGTCTCCGTCTGCTGATCAAATGAATCCCGTATAAAGCTGCGGCGCCGCCGCCGGCCCGCGCAGACTTGTCTCTCTGCCACAGATTCGGACGTGCAACAATCTGCCGCGCCGCGCCCCCGTGCTGGGACGGCAACTGGCATTTTGCTGTCCCGTCTCCATCTGACCCTTCTCTGCCGCAAATATACACTGCACCGAATGATCTCGCTCAAGAGCTGCTAATTCCTTTCCTTCCCATCGATGCAAATCTTGTTCACCAAGTGTTTTTTCTTCTTCTTCTTAGGGTACCATTTACGGAGTAGTACGTACGTAATGATCTCGAATGATTTGAATTTTGATTCTACAGGACAGGGCGCGAAAACTGAGATGCAGCCTGTCAGATTAATCTCTCGGTTCCGTGGTCACAAGCCACACGCACCAGCACCACATATCAGGATATGAATCAGTCCAGGTCTAATCCAAGCCACGAAGTAGGAGTAGATCTCATCAGGCCCACGAGATCCAATCGCTGCGTGCGTCCCCACGCGCCCACCACGAGTGGAGAAGGAGGGCGCTCTCAGCCTCTCACGCTGGCGGCGCGCGCGCGCCCGCATTTCTTCCCATTCCCAGCTGGAGAAATGGCATCCCAATTCTGAACCAGCATCTCCCGAGCTCCGATTCCCAGCATCTCCTGCTTAGATCCCAACTGCATGATGCCGGTCTTCCAGCGTTGTTGCCAGCAGCACTGGGGGTTACGCCTAACCGCGGCTTGTCTTTTTACATGCGAGTGCCTCAACGCTTCTTCAGTTTCAGTTTCAGGAAATGGCCAAATGGGTATTACAGTCTGAGTGATGCTCTGCCCTGCCTCTGTTTCCAAATATAAGTAGAAATTAATCAAAGATGAATGGAATAGGTGCACTAGCTCAACTCCACAAAAGACTCAATCATATAGGCTGACTTGGGACGAAATGATTCATCTGAAAACTGGAAGCTGAATAATTGAAGGTACAATCTGTATAGCAACATATTAACAATCATGGGTGTCCATTTCTTTTTCTTGGGCACAAAAAAACTAGCACTTTCCCAAATGATCAAACCTCCTATCGAACATTTTTTTTTAAGTTACAAATTGATTTTCAGCTCAATACTTGTCACAACAAACACATCTACTACGCATCAAAATCATACTACTTAATTAACCCGAGGAGAAAATAGCAAAAATGCTCAGTTGTGTTGTGCAGGTGAACGGACCGGAGCATATTCGTTCCCGATCCGCCACCTATATATACGGTTCCCACCCAAACCCATCTTCTTCCATTCCTCACCGCACCACACCATCCATCCCCCACCTCCCGTACGTCTCTGTCTCTCCAACAACCGCCGCGCCGGAGACCTCCCCACCACCAGCACCACCACCACCACACTGCGGCGAATGGAGCTCCTCGGCATGGTGCCCGCGGAGGCCATTGCGCTCCGCCTCTACTCCCCCCCCGCGGCGGCCGGCCCGCTCTGCGCCTGGCTCGTCGCCGCCCCTTGCCGCCGCCGTCGGCCTCTGGAGCATCCGCGCAGTCAGCGCTTCCAACTCCAAGCCCAGCGCCACCGGCGTTCTCAGGGGTCAGCGCCCTCGTCGATCAGGAGCCACATCAGGCGCCTCTGTCGTCGTCGTCTCGGGCTGCCATTACTGACGAGCCGCGGCGGCCGGTGGTCGCTCTCGCTCCGGCCGAGCCGTCGTCCGTGACCGTGAGCGAGCCGAGCACGCCGTCCGCTGTTCGGTTCACTGCTTACTACGGCGGCTCAGGAGACGACGACGACGACGGAGTGGTGGACGGCGTCAGGAAATGCGCGGACGCGGATGACGACGGCGACGGCGACAGCGAGGTGGAGGTGGTTCTCAGAAGGACGATGTCAGAGCCGGCCGGTAGAAGAAGAATCACCAGCTTGGTGGCCCCGGCGCCGTGGGAAGAAGAGCGGGAGATGGCGGTGAGGCGGAGGAGGAGTGACCTGGGTTGGTACCGCCACATCGACATGGCAGCGCTCGACGGCAGCGTCGTCAGGCTGTGGGACGGCGACCTGACGGCATCACCGAGGGGGCGGAGGAGCAGGGCAGGATTGGAATTGCAACCCTCATTATAGGAGGGTGGTGTGGTTAATGCATGTATATTCTGACTGATTCAGTATTATGCTGCAGCTGGGTACTGTGGTTATTAGTAGGACGACATGACGATTTTGGCCATAAGATCGTCATAATAAGTTATAATCTATCCAGAGCAAAGGGCTCTTTGTGCAATCGTATACAACTTGCGAGACGACAGTTTAAAGTTTAACCTCTTTGGTTGGTAATGGTAACAAACCTTACTATTTCTAACTTTAACAAAGTGTGGCGTGTTCAGTTTATTACCTGACCTGACCATATCACACTCACACCTACGCTATTAATAAAAATGTAATGAGACAACAGACAAGCCTAAACAAAGATAAGATTAGCTATTGTAATGAACTCCTGTTTGTTTCAATTCATTCAAGGCAGGGAACCTCATCTCTCCGTAGTAGTTTGCATTCACAGAAAAGAAGATAAGATTACCTATTGTACAAGTTGAGTTTTGTATAGTTCATTCATAGATATATCTTCGAATGAATAGAACTATCTAACCATTATTGGCAGCGCTTAGTTAAGAGAATGCCAATAAATGAACTTGTTAAACAAATATGATGTCTGTACTCGTTGAGTACCCACTGAATATTCGTCAAATTTAGTGAACCACCGTACCTTGGGAGTTCATAGTGGCAGACAACATAATCCTTGCTTTATTATTATTTTTTCTGTTTATTAAGTATAATATAACATAAAACAATATAAAAAAAAAAAATGAGGAAACGAAATGCAACATCAGGTATAGGTAAGCAGCCCTGAATTTGTTTTGAACTTTTGAAGGCAAAATACGGCTAGCCCTGCACTTGGATGAGCATTGCGCAATACCGCAAAGCTTTCAGAAACAAGTTGAATCCCACTCGTCAGGTAACCAAAAAATATTGCAAAAGGTCTAGGAAAAGCGTTCAGGTGGTTTGAGATTATTCAAATTTAAATCCTACTGGATTTTGGTTGATACCCGGAATTCCGGAAATTTGCAACCAATTTATCCACTCATATGGATGTTGGTTGCCAGGCTGCCAGCACGCTGATCGGCCCACAAGCCACAATGGCTAATGGATTTGGTGGTGGTAATGAAACGACAATAGCATGAGTTGCTTTCCAATGGATATGGAAATTCTGCATGCTAACAATCAAGTGATAGTGGTCGACATTGTTCTATTCTACTACTAGTATGGAGCCATGATTGAGTGATTGCGTTACGACAGGCTTAGGAGAATTCAATTCAGCATTGTGCTAGAAATTAATAAATGAGGCGATTTATTTCTACTGATGTCGATATCTGCACTAGGACGAGAATATGCTCGTCATATGCTACTTGGTAGTAGGTGAATTGTACTTGGCGGGCGTTCAAACTCGCTCGGGTTTATTCCGGTGAAGACGGAGGCATCTTTGAGAATCAGAGGCAGGGCAAGATCAGACGAGCTCACATCGCGCGATAGCATTGATTGGGATGGGGATTACATTCGCTGCATGATCAGATCAGATGAGTCCTCCCACAGTAGGCATCACCAGTCTGTCACAACGCCAAGAATTTGACGCATTCTGTAACACCCGTCATCAAGGACGAAATCAAACCAACCGTGTTCTGCTTTTCATGCTTTCTGTGTTTGCTAATAGATCATGTAATCATGTAGCCCATACTCTAGCTAAGCAAGTCTCGAAGGGCAATAGGATGGGTGAGTGGCATTCAGCCCCATCCTACATTGCCAATCTGCAAGATTGTACGCCTGATGTTTCCTGATATATGAATGAATCAGTGTCGCAAAAAGAAAAGGACCAAATTAATATCGAGAAGGGAAATTAATATCGCAGCTGCAGGCCCGGTATCAAATCAGATTGGCAGGATCGGAGTTGGTGATGAACTGACAAAGTGACAAAGGTGATGTCCATCGAGTCATCGACCATGAATCTTCTTCTGCTCCTCAGTACAGAAGTGAAGTCAAGCGATGTCGACGATGCTAGTTTTTTCTTATTATTCATTTGAATTTTGAGAAAATGTCGACGATGCTAACAAATACGAGTAGCCCAGATGCCCCACGCCTTTCCCTGGGCCATGCATGTTGCCTTGTCAAAGTGTGGCGTCCAAAGAGCCGAGGCGCCTTGATAAGATGCGGTTCATGGGCTTTGAGTCCAGAGGCTTCGGTCCATGCCCATTCCATCCGGCACAGGCTGAACTCGTCCAAGCGACCCCACCCGGCCCTTTACTGACGCCAGGCCCAACGCATTACAAAATTAGCTGGAATCCTCCTCCACCACGGCACCACCACCTAACCTACCGAGACCGCGCGAGCGAGAGCGCCGCACCTCGCACGGATTCGCACCAACCAGCAGCCACCAAGGCCACAGGATCTTCCACGGCGACGACTTGCCAAGTTGCCAACCCAAAGGTACCCGGGTGGCGTCTGGGCAGTGCAGTGGCCATTAGACAAGGCCTGAATCGACTCGGCCGAAGAAACGTGGACGCTCACACGCGTCACGGGCGGGGAACATTCACATGTCTGACGTCTCCTCGTGTCCTCCAACTTGCCTTGCCTTGAGGCTACGGCATGGATCGTTTTAACAACTCCTCACATGGGCAACCACCAGCCAAACAGCCTCGGAACAGTCACGAACACGCCTCAAGAGTGCACGTCCAGACTTTCAGAATGGCAGCATGTGGCTCCTCGTATATTCATTGATTCATAAGTATATATAACTACTACCTATAGTACTGTACCTAACTATACTGTGTACACGTATACCATGTCTATCATCAATATATCTTCGAGTTAACAGCCTCTATCCTGCCCTTAATTTCTCTCTCTTTCCTTTGTCAATTTATATATCTGACTGATGAATTGTGCTACGTACTAAAACTAACCCTGTGCTTCTGTTCTTTTTTATGCTATGTACAGTTCCAGATCAGGAGGAGGTCAGCTTTTTGGTTTTGTCTTGCATCTGTGCAAAATTTTCCCCGTCTTCTTCTTTACCGGTACCTAACGCTATCGAGATCAGATCAGATTAGAAGGAGCATCTATCGATTGCCCATTCTCTCTGTCCAAATTCAGAAGTACTCCTTGTGGAAATGGAAGCGAGTGCCTGTCTTGTGGCTCATCTCGTGCGACAGAGTCTTCAGCTCTTTGGCAAGCGTCGGTGCGCCGCAGTAGAACACACCTGCAGGCACATGATATAGCATCAGGAGCATTCTTGCGGATCTTGAGGAAATGTTTTAGACTTGGTTGAGCGGATTGTTTACCAACGGTTGAATTAGGATGCTTGGAGGCGATCCTGGTGAAGACTTCCTTCCAGTTGGGTCTGGCGAAATGTGTCCTCACCTGCCGAGTGCAAATAAAACGCTCAATTATAATTTATATTATACTTGCAATAATAGAATAGAGGATCTATGGACATAATTTTGTGCTGCTAGTTTCAGAGAATTGGCATACCCTGGTTCCTGATACGATATCGACACCGTGCTTGGCATGGTTCAGAGCCTGCACCATGGACAGAAGAGTTGTTCGTGCATCACGTTCCTCGTAAACACTTGTGAGGTAATTGTGCAACTCTATGACACCCTGGTTTCAACAAGTTCAATGTCAGTTTAGAAAATACTGTGGGCATATTGTAAACTGAAGGGACGATCAGACATCAAGAAGGATGGCAATGTGGTATGAAGCAAATTGTACCTTCTTGTCCATTTCTGCAACCTCATTCATCACACCTTTGAACCATTCAAATGACCCGGCTTCTCTGGTGACCCAGTAGAAATGTGCACGGCTTGTTCGGTATGCTCTCTTCCGGTTGCTGCTCGCTGTTGAGACGCTAAAGCTGTTGGCGCTGTCTTCAGACCTGCTAGTCTCCATTGCCAAGTCCTAATAATCACGCACAAAAAAAGAAGATATGTAAGCTATAAATGGGAATTCACATATCTGCAGAAAAAGGTTCAAATGAGAACAAAATAAGACAATACCATCAACTCGTCAGCTATCTTAATGTTATTAAGCAGATCCCTTAGAATGCTTATGAATGGTGTTGCCCCGATTCCAAGACCGACAAGAAGTAGAACATCGTAGTTTCTAAAATCCTGTGCAGGGGCACCATATGGACCATCTACAAGTAATTTTGGCAAGCTGTGGAATAGAAAACAAACACGTTAGTTTCAGTTCTATTTAGGTGTGTAAAGAAGTAGCCATGGGAAAAAGAGATTGATGGACCTTCTTGGTTCTGCCGCACCTAGCTCGCTAAATGAAGCTCTTCTGTTTAGATGTGGTGAGAAGTAGTTCTCCACAAATATGCGCTTGAGCTCTTGTGTCCAGTCACCATTTGTTCGGATATGAACACTGAGGTAGTCATCTCCAGGTGCTGAAGTGATGGAGAAAGGGTGCCTGCAAACACAAAGCAGCAGCAGGTGAATACTAAATTAACTGGAAACTAAGAGTAGATGGAGGAGATGAAATTGGGAGTCATACAAACCATTCAAACGGAGAAATCATTGGACATTGAAGAAATATGTACTGTCCACTTCTGTATCGAAATCCGTAGGGCTTTGACATTGTTATGGTCAATACATTTCCAGGTAGAAGACACACCTGAGGTAATGAAATTTACATAAGAAAAATATTCATGGTCGATTTAATTTTGGCAAAAAGGTTCCATCATTTCATCAAAAAAATATATTTTTTAAAATGTATAATTTCTGCATGCACATGCTTCTTTGTTGTTTTGACACTTCGTTATGGTTACTGCACGCACCTAATGCTCAGATGATTATTCCAACCAGATATAACTGTACGGTGAAAAAGAAATAGAAACACATCTATCAAATTGCTTAGCATGAGGGAGGCCCTTTAGATGTTAAAGTCAGTAATTACACGTATGTATTTGATGTTGTGATTTGGCATAAGAGCACCCAGGAAAGAATAAAGTAATAATAAACAATCAACCAAAGGCATGGACCTTCCAGACATGAAAAATCATTAGAGAGTGACAGGCAATTTCTGAAGGATAGAAATGTTCGAGCAGGGCCTATATTCTTTTTGGATGTCCTAGTAGTGGCAGCATGATTAGGCCACAACATTCTCCGTTATCCTGTCCACATACACACCCCCCTTTTTTAAAAAAAAAATGTGCATCGAAGCTAATAATGTATCAAACTACATGGAGTTGGAACTTGTAATGGATCACTAATTACTGAATCTGTGCAAGTTGTTCTCTTTTGTTCTTCTTTCAGTGCAATTTGTACAAGTTATTGAAGAACCGTTCTAATCTTAAATATTAAAAAGTAAAAAAAAATTACTGAATCTGTGCAATTTGTTCTCTTTTTCTTCTTCTTTCAGTGCAATTTGTACAAGTTATTGAAGAACCGTTCTAATCTTAAATATTAAAAAGTAATTAACATGGCCAACTAGTGGTACTAGGGGTACAGATTAAAAAAAGATTGACACTGGGAAGATGCATGAATTTGGCACATATACTCACCTTGAGAATTTTTTACGGTATAAGCATTTGACCTCAAGGCTCTAAGCATCCTTTCACCAACGTAGAGCACCAGCGGGACAGAAATGTACATCCATGTCTGAAACCACCATGAGATCAGTATTAGTGTATAATATGTGTTAAACTCAACATCAGCCTCAGAAGAAAGAGCTGCTGAAATGATTAGAGGGCGTGCAAAAGTCAGGGCAGGCAAACAGCACCGCTGGTTCCACATGACATCGTTCCAAAGAAGTTGAGATAAACAATACGCACTAAAATAGCAAGGGGAAACACTGAGCGTGGCAGCTGTCAGATTCCCGCGCTTCCAGAATGCCACGACGGCGTGTTTAAATCGTTTATCCCCATGCATAGAGTAGATATAGTTTCTAGCTCAATAAATATTCAGACTCGTAGTGCTGTAGTCCAGATAGCTCTAACTACCGGGCATTGTCCTAGACATTGGAGTGTAGTACTTTATGACACCTGAACCTTCGGGGTTGTGCAATTGCATATGGCATATATGTATATGCAAGCAAATCAAATAAATTGTTCAGAAACAGCTGTTCCTGCCTTTCTTGAAACATGCTTGTCAAATTTAGAATAAATGAAATCCAGGAAAGAACAAATACTAATCAACAAGATCCCAAAAGGAACTCTTTTCAGATGACTCAGTAGAGCACTACGTACTGTATATATCTGACATTTTGCCTGACATCAAGGGTCACCGTCCCCTCCGAACCTACCGCACCTGCGACCCCAGAACAAACAGAATCCAACGCCTCTAGGATATAACCAAATCCGCCTGTGGAAAAGCAATTGCGAATTGCGAGAGAAGCATCAGATCAGAGGACCCATCAAGCATTTCCCTTGAACGCAAAAGGTGGTCCTGATCGGCATCTCTCGCCGTCACAAGGCTCCCACTACTACAACACCATGCCTGCCAAGGAGAAAAGGTTACCAGCGAGCTAGCACTCCCCGTGCCACGCAGGCACGCATGAAATCTGAACTGCACGGGAAGTTCCACTCCCACGCATGGTCACACACGGCCGGCAGGCAGGTTTCAGGGGCGAGTGGCGCCTAGCTAGTACAGTACTACAAGGCTACATGCTCTTTTTTCTTTTTCTTTTTTGCCCAAATTCTTTGTTATTGTTTCTTCTTTTCTTTCCTTGTTGAGTTGTTTCTCTTTTGCCTTTCACTAGCACGCCAAGAGTAGAGTATAGACAGGCGGCTCTTTAATCGGATTCGATCCCAAGACGAGAATGAGATGCCGTCGGCACCATCCTCCTCACCCCGGCCCGTCCCCATGCCATGCCATGCCATGGTCCCTTTACAACTCAGGCTTCCTGTGGCCTTTGCCCCCAGATAACATCGCACTGCCTACATGTGGCAAGGGACCCAAGGCGTTTCCACTTATTAATAGCATTTGTTAAATGCAGGTCACCACCATTCGTCTGGAGGTTTGGTGAGACGGGAACACGCACCAAGTCACGCCATGCCAAATTTTAGTGGCACGAGAATAAGCTCATAAGCTGAGAGTGTTTATAGGCCACAACCCACATGCACACAAAACTGTGAGTGTGAGTGACGAGTTCATGGGGCAAATGTGGAAGCGGAGGAAGCAGAGCAAGCGGTCGGGTCTTCGCGTCGACTGCTGCAACAGCAAGGGCAGTAGGTGAGCGGCCGAGTGCATTATACTATGATGATATGCCGGTGGGCGGTGGCCATGTGGTTTGGGTCAAAACGAGCCGGTTGCTGGCTTGCCGTTGATCGATTGACAAAATGTCATCTCTACTCCAGCCGCGAACTAAATGTGGGACGAAAAGAAAGCGCCGGGCGGCTGGTATGGTATACTGCCACTACCACGAAGAAATGGAGCACAAAGGAGAAGCTTCCTGCTGCCATTCATTCACAGGAAGGAAGCTTAAAGGCGAAGGAAGGCATGCGACGACGACGCCCGTCGCTTGCAGATTCGGGGTGTCGCGTCGCGTGGTGAGTGTGTGTGTGGTAAAACTAAAGCGACATGAGTGTAATGTTCGTGGGGAAAGTGGGGTAAGGCTGCTAGGCTTTAGGATCGGATCAGAATGGAAGAATAAATTCATTCATTAACTATCCAGCGATGAATTGTTTCAAAAAGTTAAATGAATTGGAGATGTGTAGTAGATGGGGGTTTTAATTTCGCGTACTGCTAAAACAGTGCTTCCATCCATGCTGTAAAGGGCAGGGGGCATTCGTGGCCATTGATAGCACTAATAAGGCCCATCTACGTCGATGATTATTTAACGCAAACCCCACCTATTTCAGCGCGAAGATCCAAACGAAAGTGCCCTGTAAAGTGGCCTGATCAGCAACACTCTAGTAGCCAGATCCACCAACAAGTGTAGGACCATCATAAACACTCATACGTGTAGGCACACAACCGTACCGGACCTAGTATGTTTCATCATCAGAAGAGAAAAGTAGAAAACGGGAAGAAAAAAAAAAAGAAAATGATCTTCTATAACTGACTGGCCGTAGTGTGCATGATCAAAAATATAAAAAAGGCTGGGCAGAGCGACCCCCCCGAGCTGGTATGGTAGCCCACACCTGAGCTGAGCTGACAGGATGAGCGGGGCCAGAGTTCCTGAACCGCGCAGCGCAGTTATTCGATCCGTCCATGGATCTGCAGATCCCAAGACGACGATTACTACGGCGAGTGCCACCACTCTACTAGTACACGTCAGCTGTCAGCACAGGGCGGTGGCACCCGGCAGTGAGCTGTGGAGCACATCACAGCTCACAGCGACGACGACTGCTGCCGCCACCGCCACCGTATTCGTATTCCCTGTCAACCACTTTTTGGGCAGAGCCTAGCCGGACGGACGGACCCGACCCCGGACCGGACGCGTCGCTTCCTTGACGATCTCGACCAGAGACAAGGTCTGTGCTGGCAAGCATGGCTCCTCAGGTTTGACTCCGGCGTCACCGACACCAGCACACCCCTGTAGCTGTAGGCATGTACTACGGCTGTACCCCACGGCCCTCCGCCCATCACGCCGCAGACGCCCACCTACAATCTAGAGCGGCATCGTCGTCGTGGTAACAGAAGTAGGAGTAACCCTCTGAAGCTGGTCATCGATCCTAGCTGGATGACCAAATAGCAGATGATTAACTTAGTTGTGAAACGCAGGCATTTGCTCACTGAATGCCGCCGCTTGTCCTATCGCACATCTCCTGCCGCCAACTGCCGTGGAGTCGTGGCACATTTTTTCTTTACCTTTTGGCCTTTCTTCTTTGTTCCTCTGGATAATGCGGATTTGCCACGAGGCGTCGTTTCTAGAAGAAGGCAACATAAAGCGGGCCGGGCCGGCCGCGACAACGGCGTGTCCAAGAAAAGGGTCGCGGTCGTCGTGAACGGGCGGTGACCATCGCCTTTTGCCTTCGCGCGACGGGGCCAAACAGAAGAAAGCCGTCACCCTCCCCGAAAGCTACGCTACACGTCGCAACCGAGCCACCTCTTCCTCTCTCGTTCGCTCGAAACAACGAGCAACTAACATCGTGCAATGAATGCAACGGAACGGAACGGATGATGAACAACAATAAAAAAATGCCCGAAATAAATCACATCATCAGATCGATCATAGGTGGAGCAAGCAAACGATCGATGCACGTACCGTCTTCTCGTACCACCTCCGGACGAGGAAGAGGAAGTATCCGTGGACGAGGAGGAGCGCGTACACGATGCCGAGGAGGTGGTGCGAGTACCAGAAGGCGTTGAAGCCGGTGAGCCGGTTGAGCGGCGCCGGTAGCCGCGACGCGACGCCGCCGGCGCCGCCCAGCTTGGGCTCGCCCTTGCGGAACGGGTGCGTGGCCAGCGTGAAGGAGACGGTCATGAGCACCACCATGGCGACGCCCGTGACGCCCTCGGTGCCCGACAGGAGCCCCGCGTACGTGGGCTTGGCCGCGCCGAACGCGCCGGCCACCAGCGAGTACTCCTCGGGGCTCGCCGCGATCACCCGAGGGAAGTCGCACGCCAGGTGGTTCCCCGCGTGCAGCGTGATCCCCACCACGATAGCCGTCGCGATCATCTGTCGTAAAAGAGCAGGGTTAAAAAACGGTTAACAACACAGCATATTACGGCAGTGAAAGTGAACGCAGACGCACGTCATCGTCTTGCTTCGGTCATGAGTCGTTACCGGACAGACAGTGCCCGCCCGGCCCGGTTACTTTCCCGGGAACAACCGGCTTACTACACTGCTGGGACCCACCAGAGACTGGGACACCTGGACTAGTAGCGCTTCTGGGCGTAGGGCCCACCTGCAGTGACTCTTTGTCGGTCCGTGTGGACTTTCACCGACCGGGAAGCGGCTCTGACTTTTTGACTGGACCGTTAACTAGGCCAGCACACACTTGTTTGTCCCAGCCGGGGGCAAGGGATCTTCTGTGCCGTACGGCTTCACTTACCGCCGGGACAGAATCATAGACCGCGTGTCCGCGCCGCGGCACGGAACATGTGATGGTGGACTTTGGCCTGCGTATCTGCGGAACCGACGACGAGTACCGACGACCCTTGGCCGGCGTACATTTGTGTTGTACGAGTAGCCCGGTATAGTAAGTCCAAAGTCTCGAGCTACCACATGGGGCCCTTCCACACGGGATCCGGAACGTGGGCGGCCAATCATTGGACGCCACGTTCTCGGCGCGTACGACATGGCCGCCGCGCCTCGTCCCCGACGGCGACGGCCGAACCAACCACCGACCCCGCCCACGGCCGCCGGACCATTTTTTACCTCAGAGTCCTCGACCGCTTGGATGTTACTACTACCGTGAGTGCTAGCTAGGTGGCTCGCCACGTCGGACGCGAGACGATATTTTGTGTATGTGGAAGGGGCTCGCCACGTGGGCGGCCACCAATATGTGCGCGGACATGGAGTACAAGACTGTATTAGAGAGCGATTATTAGAAATAAATTACCTTGTGGAAGGTGATGTTGTCGTCGAAGGGGACGAAGAATCGGGCCCAGGAGGATCGGAGCCACGTGAGCGTGTTGCGGCAGACGGGGGAGGAGCACGAGCGCCATGTTGAGCTTGAGCGTCTCGGCGGCGCCCTTTGCCGTGGGGAGGCAGTAGCCCATCACCTGGAACGCCGCCCTGCGCCGGTACTGCACGAACTTCCACACGAACAGCGCCGCCATGGCCGCGAACCACAGCGCCAGCACCCAGGCGCGGCGCCAGTTCTCCTCCGCCGCCACGCGCACCCGCGCCGCCGCCTTCCGGACGCCCCAGCTGCGACGACGCTCGCGCGGGGGATCGCCGTCGGCGACGCAGCCGCCGACGCCGTCTCCACCTCCGGGTACCGTAAGCGTGCCGCCGCCGACGCCGAGGTTCTGGCTCCACTGGGCCCCGCTGGCCGTGCTCAGCGGGCGGCTGTAGTTCATGTAGGTGTCGCGCTGGAGCAGCAGCGCTTCAAGCTGCCACAGCTGGCGGAGCACAAGAGGCAGCACACGTACGTACGTGTCAGTACGGCGGCAGCACACGTGCTCCAGCTCCACTAGTCAAAATAACAGACGGCAGGGGGGCCGCCGTAGCCCGTAGTAGGCCGGGCATACGGCCAAGAAAGAGCACCGCGTACCTCAATGTAGCCAAGGTTCTCCGGGTCGAGCTCCTCCATGATGAGCGACGCGTACTCCTCCGCCTGCTCCTTGAGCTTGGCCAGCTTGTTGGCGGACGCGCTGAGCACGATCAGCTGGGGTGGCAGGAGGGAGACCAAGCCAAACAAGACTAGCTGGATTAGCGGCGGAGCACGTGGAATATTTACCGCAGTAAATAAAGTAAGAGTAATAATTAATTAAACAAGAGTATTAGTACGTATGGTACACTACACTTGTGCTACTACTACAAGCAGCGGTTTGGTGATCAAACTCAAAGCAGGGTGCGTAGTGCTCTGCTGCTCTTTTGGGGTGGCAGCTGAGCTGAGCTAGAAACAGATGGATGCATCATGCATGAGAGGAGGAGAGGAGTGAAGAAAGAGCATTAGAAAAGTGTGGTTAAACAAGTCATCACCCACCTCCTGTACTTCCTCCCTCGTTATCCTCCCGTCCACGTTGGTGTCCACCCTGAATTTGAAGAAGAAGGTTATCAAGAATCTGCGGGGGGCGTGGCGTAGTGCAGGTGCGCACGCATCGGGAATTGGGACTGGATCGATTTGTGACGGACGTTACTTGGGACCCGGGGAAAGAAAGAGAAATTTTAGCTCAGTACATGTCGAAGAAGATCTGGAGCCGCGCGTCGAAGCTCTGATCGGAGATCTGGAGCCAGAAGTCGTAGAGCTCCTCCTTGGTGATCCGCTCCAGGTTCTGCCGCTTCCGCCGCGCCAGCGCGTCGAAGATGCCCACCGCGAACTCCTTGGAGTCCACCATTCCTGTTGCCGTTGGGTGTGGATACAAGGACGTCGCGATTAGGATCGAGCCGCTGCTTTCTCGCATGTGATGTGCGGATAACAATGTGGTGAATTGTAGCCAAGCAGCATCAGCGGCGGCGTACCGATGCATTCGCCGAAGTCGTCGCGGGAGAGCAGCCCTTCGCGGGCGAGGTCGTTGAAGCGCTCCTCGACGCGGCGCCACAGCTCGGCGGCCTCGACGGAGCCCGTGGTGCGGCTGATGAATCGGAGGCCCTTGAGCGCGCGCCTGGCGCCGGCGCGGGACCGGTTGAGCTGCGCCTGCTCCCGCCGCCGCTCGCGCGCCGCCATGGCCGCCTCCCGCTGCAGCTCGGCGGGCGTCGGGCGGTACGGGGACGGCGACGGCGACGGCGACCGCAGCCACGCGAACTTCTTCCGTATCCGCGACGACGTCGACGAGCACCGGCTCAGGCGGCCGCCCTCCGACGGCGCGCGGCGCGGCGACGGCGAGACACCGAACCCCGGCGGAGGGTGCGGCGCCGGCAGCGAGGCGGCGCCGTAGAGCGCGGCGCTGGTGGGCGTGACGCTGCGCACCACCATGGACTCCTCGTCCAGCTCCAGCATCACCTCCACCAGGTCCCCTGGTCCGCGAGGAATGCCGGCAGCATGCCGCCAGCGCCCGCCGCCTGAAGCGGCGGCGGCGGCGGCGGCGGCGAAGAACTCCTCCCCATAGGCGGTCGTGTAGGACTCGTTGTCGGAGGCGTCGGTGTATGTAGTGGTGGTGGTCTGGTCGTCCGCCAGGTAGTCCGCGATGCGGCGGTGGCCGCTCCGCCGGGCGTTGCTCCCGCGCGACGGCGTCCACATGGCGGCGGCAGCCGCGGCGCGAGAGCTCTGGCGTCCTCCCTCTCCGAGGCACGGCGGTGGTTGCGCCCCGCCACGCCCCGCGGCCCTTTCCTTTATTATCTTACCCGTAGTCCCCAGTCCGCACCGCAATGCGTCCGTCAGGCACAGGCAGCCGGCAGCGGCTGCGGGGCGATGGGCGTCCCGCGCCCGGGCACGGGCACGGTGATTCCTTCGCGGGCGGGCGCGGCCTCCTCGCGCTTTTTCTCTCGTTTGCTTCGCGGTGCGGTGCTCGGCGCTCGGCTACCTGTTGCGTTCTGCGGTTCTGCCACGGCGCTCGGCTGGCTTAGCTTTTGGCCGCTCTCGCCGCGTCGCCTGCTTTATCAACGAGCGAGTGCCGAAACGAGCAGCGCTTTCGGGAGGCAGGCTGTGGGCTGGGCTGGATGGGTGGGCGGGTTGGGTGCGCCACAGTCCTCGGCGCGCCCGTAACACGAAAGCTCTTGCATGCGCCACGAGTTCGCTCGCGGTGCGGTGGTCTCGGTTCGGAGGACGTGGGAGACGCGGTCGGTCGGTGGGCTGGCGGCCTGGTGGGGAATTGGAGAACCTCACACAGACAGACGCTTCCAAACGAGCGAGGTGCGGTGCGGCGCGTTCGTTGTTGCAAAATCAGACGTACCAAAATCCACCATGGTTTTGATCGCCAAGAAAAAGAAAAAAAAATCCAGCATGGTTCACTGTTTATGGTGTGAGTAGTGCGCTCCAACCTCCAACCACGCGAATGAAGGATCGATCGTTTCAGAGTGACGGGTGTCACTAGTGCTTTTGTTCTCGATTCAAATTCAAATTTTCTAATGAATGGATTGCCTATTTTTCTCGTGTATGTAACTTATGATTTGTGACGCACGGCCACGGTGCTTTAGGTGCATTACTTAGTACTAGTAGTAATTTAAAAAATATATAAATCTGGATTCTGATGAAATGAACTAACAGCCAGAAAACACGTTTAGAGTATTGTTTTTGGCTTTTGGTGTACCGAGAAACAAGTTTTTTCTGACCAAACTAGAGGCTGAACTCTGATTGATGGGTCTGGCGACGAAGGACAACAAGAGGAAAAGAACGATCGATTCTTTTTTTTTTTCTAGTAACGGAAAGAACGATCGATTAAGAAAGATCTGTGGTGCTGAAGGGGAAATATACGGAATGGTGGTCATTTATTTGGATCTAGATGTGGACGTGGCGGGGAAAAGTAGGAGAGAGAGTCTTCCTTTAGAGCTACATTAAGTTCAAGATGAGCTGTGGTATAAAATAGTCTTTTTGTTGTTTTTACCCGACACGTCGAAGGGAAATATAATTGTGATGTAACCATGCACGGGGGCTGCGTGATGCCGGCGCCCGGCAGCATTGGTGATTTGGGATTCGCCGAACGAGGTACAGTGTACAGATTACAATTGACACCTCAAAGTTTGCTTCCGCCGTTCTTGCATCAACTTGGAATAATTAACCGAATGATGCCTTGGAAATCATCATCCGGATTCCGGAACCAAGATCGGCTTCGTCTTTACTGTGGTCCTAGCCATATATTCGCCAATCGCATTGCGTTGGATGAGGAGGAAGTCGAGAAGCAAGCAAGCCAGGGGTCTACTCGTGGCGGAATGCTGTGGCAACTGGCCGGGTAGTCCTGGAAACGGACTGCAGCTCGGTTGCACATATACGTCTCGGCAGACGGCAGGCGATAGGCTCCAAGAGTGAGGATCATCCATGAGCTGACGAAACAAACCAGACACTTGGGTTGTTTGGTGTTCCAGTTCGTACTACTTTTGTAATTGCTCCACATTGTAATCAATTTTTTTTTATTTCTGAGTAATTTTTTTTTTTTTTGACAACTATTTCTGAGTCATTGAAGCCCCCAACCCCTCCCCTAAACAAAAAAAAAAAAAAAAAAAAAGGAAATATACTTGTCTGACTGGTTGCTTGAGCTAGAAGTTTTAAATGAATCTATACCTACTTAATAAAGAGAAAAATTTCAGTCCCCACCCCTTTTCACGGGCTTTTCACCGGGCTTTTTCACCGGGCTTTGGGCCTCTCCATCCTCTCTACAATTTCCAACGAACACGATCCAAATCCGCCCTTTCCACATACGGTTTCAAATCTAATTCGGTCCAAATCCAAATGTCGGACGGATATGGATGTCAAAAAATACTCTCGAAACTACACATACATATATATGTTTTCTTGTCCAAATCGCATAATCAATTATATTCGTGTGTGTTGTTAGTCGATCTGATCTGACCATGTTTGCTTGGCCGAGCGGCAAACACCAGGACTCTGATCTGATCACGTTTGCTTGGCCGAGCGGCAAACACCAGGACACCTCCATCCTATATAAACCGGCACCTGGCCAACGAGAGGGATCTCTGTTTCTACTTAGGGTGTCTCCAATGATTAGCTATTTGGCTATCTATATGTGACGTGGCAAGCAAAATGTAGGAGAGAGAGTAGTCACTAGCGACATGCAAATAGTTAGACTATTTCACGTGGCCCGAGAACATGTGAGATGAACATGTGGGGCCAATAACTTAAAATAGTCTTTGCTTGTGTCTCTCACCTCCACATCACCAAACCATATAGCTAGCACTAGCTATTACCATTGCGGACGCCCTTATACACGCCGACACCTGGTTTTGGGCAGCTTCGGTTGTCACGCATCCACGCGAACCGCTGCGAACTATCTCGCCCACGCATATACGCGATAGCAGACTCATCTCTCTCCCGCGCGATATATGCATAGCAGACTCATCTGCTGCACACGGGCTGCCCGCGGCTACCGACGCTCTGCTGCTCATCTCTCTCGCCGGCACGTGCACGCCGACGCCGCCCTGCTGCTGCACGCATATCTGCTTCAAGCCACCTACGGTCATGTCATCGGGGCGGCCGTCATGTTTCTTGGTGAGCATCTAATTTAGGGACTGCAAGGCAAGGTTTCATCTTCTCCGCCATAGAGGATATAGCCTATAGGCTTCTCGACGACGAGCATGTGGGCGAGCCTTCGGACGAGCCCAGGGATGATGGCCACGCACGGAGGGTGAGACCGGCGGCGGTGCGGAAGGTCGAGTGTGGGGAGCCTGCCGACAACGCGAAGGTCTAGAGCAGCGTATGTCTCAACGTGCGATGAAAGAAGGGACGAAGGAAAGGACGACAGAGAAAAGATGGGATGAATGCGGGACCCAAAAAATGTGAAAGATGGGTCGACGATATAGATAGAAGGACATGTTTCTTTATCTCGAGAATAAGAGAACCCCAAAGCACAGTAGCGACCCTAGGGCGTCCCACGCGCCCCAGCGCGCCGGTCGACGGATCGGGCAAATCGACGGCGCCCAGCGGGCCTTCGCCCGGGCCAGCCACGGCGGTCGCGGTCCGGTCGCGCACCCGTGCCCGCCTCGTGGCGCGCCCTTCTGCGTTCGAAATGACGCCCTCCGGCTATCGCGAAATCAGCGTAGACAAGGACATGTTTCTTTATGACACATCGGACGGCAAGAGCTTTGTGTGTTTCTTTGCATGGAACTCCAGCATGGACACATAAACTCTCATTGGTCGTGGCCCTGAGTCGGGATCCCAGCGGCACTGGCACTCTGGCAGCATCGGTTTTGCTAGCAATTGATGGTAAAATAGGAGGATCTGTTGTGCCGAACATTTTTCAAAATGGCTTCGCCTTCTCCAGACTACTTATTCATTAGAAAAATCAACCAAAGAAAAAGGGTGGGGATTAGGGAGGAAAGATTGCAGACATCTTTGCAAGAAGCTATGGAAAGTGTCATGTCCTCACCACGGAGTCAAGTTTATACGAATGTAGGAACGCGTGGTTTGCTTTTCAAATTCATCAGCTTCACAGTAGGTGAATATAATAGTCTCATCTCATATTAATACTTTACTACACATGCATTTACTTATTGGCCATGATATTAAAGTGACATAAGATTAGTTGACTTAAAATCAAACAAAGATAATTACTATTGGCATGAGTACCGGACAATAAATTGTATGCCCCCGGTGCAACGCACGGGGCATGTTTTGCTAGTAAAAAATAAACATGCCGGGTCAACTATAGGAGGCTGGAGATGAAACACACCACTTGTTTTGTGCTGCACTGTCATCAAGGCATAGCTTTGTTTTTGCTACTCCTTCATTCGTCAATTCAACTACATACTGAAAATGCAAGGAATATTGCGAATGACACCAAGCGTGTTTCTTGCTACCACATTTACTCGCTGCTTTTAGTCGTTGCTGGATGTAGGTGAGCTAACCTGACTGAAGCTGCTGAGTAAAGTCGGACGGCTTAAGAGCACTCACAATGCAGACTCTACCATAGTTTATATCCTCATTTATTACCCCTCTATTTATTGTTTTTTGCTGATGTGGCGCTATATTTATTGAAGAGAGAGAGGAAAAACACAAGAAACCAAGTCTAACTAAGAAACCAAGTCTTCACGCAAACCAAGACAACCTTGTGAGAGTGACAAGTAGGCCATGTGACATCATGATAAAAAATTGCATTGTGAAAGATAGTTTCTTGACACAGTGTCCAAGATTATAGAAACCATGATAGTTTCTAGCATTGTGAGTGCCCTAAGTTCTGCATGACAGCATCCCTAGATGCTCGCTGCCTCTACTGTTCGTAGTTAGTAGTCTGAGCATTTGGAACAATATTGAATGAGAAAGCACTATGTGATACACAATGGAAAATTGTTGACACTACTACAAAAATAACTTTTAGAGATGAAATGTGGATGCATCTAGAGACCATCTCCATTGTAGTCGAGGCAGAGTTCAGACAAATGTTTGCCTCTAAAAATCATTTATAGCGGTATGCGTCTTAAGGCGACCATCTTAAATTCATCGATTAACAGATTTACCAGCGACATCTTTCTCTATAAATAGTTGCATTGAAAATTCAAAACTTTTTCATATGAACTCGGATGAATACACACGTTATATCGAAATTGTAGCTCGACACATTCTACAACTTTGTAGTTGAGAAGTTTTTTATTTGAAATTGTTTACAATACAAAAATATTATATTAAGTTCATGAATTTTGAATTTTAAAATTTAAAATTTTCAAGCAATATTGATGATCACATGTGTGTCCATACCAAAGTTCTAGTTTTCAATACAATCTACAACTTTGTAGTTGAAAATTTTTATTTGAATTTGTTAGAGTTTTAACTATTTTTTTAAGTTTGTAGATTTAGGAATTCAAAATTTTAGCATTTTCAAAAACTTTTCACACTTCTACTAGGTGATATTTTTCCTTTTCGAGAAGCAAGATTGCAACTTCACAAACATTCCACAGTTTTTCACAACCTTGGGTGCTTGCCAATGATGCCTAGCCACCTAGGAGCCAAGCTCCAAAAGGAACAAATGCAATAAACCGAAATCTTGACTTGCTCAAGTACTCAAAGTGCTTGACAACTAACACAATGTTTCTCAAGCTCTCTAGCTTAGTCCTCTCACAAAGCAAGGAACAATATCCACACTTGGGATTTCTCTCCTCTAATTACTTTCACCCACAAAGGGTGGTTTAGAACAACCAAGGACTTACGGTTGTGTATGGAAATGACAGAGCAATAACAACAAGCCAAGTGAGAGAGCACCCAAAATGGCTAGTCGCACAACCTAGCCATTTTTTTTTTTTCAAAAACAATCAAGTTATTATTGAGTAAAAGTCGGCCCCGATACCACCCTCCAATTTTTTAACGAGAAGCGCAAAACCATCCCTAGCTCTCTCGCAATATCAAGATTTCCTCACATGGGTTAACTTTCACTTGTCTCAAACTTAGTGATAGATCCCTCTTAATTGTGTGGCAAACCTATACTCAAGAATTAAAGATAGAAACCTTTAAACTACTTCTTGAGCCTTCTTCAAACCTTTGCTTGCCACATTTATCATGAATACTTGAGGGCATTCATCGTCACTTCACACTTTGAGTATGTCATCATTGAGCATAGGACTTCTCACAAATTTGAATTTTAACCTTAGGCCTCAAGTCACTTCCATCTCTATTGATTCAATAATAATTTTGTCCTTTTCAATCTATGGTTTCCCATAGCTCTAATCGTGCAAGACTCAATACAAGTACTATCTTCTTCACCATAGCCCTGGTCCTTCGGCGTCCAAGTCGTCGCTTGCCCTTCACCCTCGATTGGTCCTTCAAAACTCTTTCCTTCCTATCATAACCTTTTAAGTCATCCCAAGCAACATAGTGATTTGAACCAACAATAAGCATACATTTAAAACCATTTCATTATCTTTGATTTGTGCTCGAAAGCTTCGTAAGTAAGATCAATCCATATGCAACCCTCATGTCTCACTAATGTTTTTAGTGCATTTTCTTGCGAATTCATCAATCGCAAAGAATCGCCTTGCATGTCATGACTAAGCTTCAAAATAGAGATCAATTGATATTCATCAAACCATATCTCTCTCGCAACATACAAAGCTTGTCATTGATGCATTTTAATAATCAATCCTTGGGCTCATTTCTCATTTATAACATAAACAACATACACCATGAGTCTAACATATAACAATCAACTTGGGGCAAAACACCTACAAATTTCATGAATATTATTAGTCCCTTAATTGTGTTGTCATTTAGTCCACCAAAATCCACTTAATACCTACATGCACTTTTCGGATAAAATGTTTGTTTTTCTTCTTTTCCTTGCCACTAGACCATTTGAACATTTCATTTGTACAATGTTCTATCACTATGACCACTTTGGTGCCAAGACTGATTGTTTGAAACTTTCTATGTCTAGAGATATCGACCATATGTATAAGTCTTTTTTTTTTCTTGGTTTTTTTATCCTATTCAATCTTTTACGCCACTTGTTTCCTTGCATCCATAAGCCCATAATACATTTTAGCATACACATTATTCCTATTGATTGGGTTGTCATTATAATCATGAAAATCACTATATAATGTGGCATTGAGACCATTTTCCTTACAAGCAACCAAGAACCAAACTCAAGAACTAGCCCCGATACTATATTGAATTGTTTGTAGTGATCAGTCCAAATCAAAAAAAAAAAAAAAAAAAAAAATTGATAGGTAAATGTTGGCGATTCACTTATGTACTTCAACAAAAATGTCACAAGAATCTTGAACACAATAGCGACATTTTCTCGAAGCTTACTTTCAGGTTAGGACTTTGAGTTCCTTGAGCTTAGAGGGAAGGTAGACAGGCAGGCTAGCTCAACAATAGGTTGGCAGGAACACTAAAACAATTGGTGGCTGAGACGACTACAATATAGTTGATGCTTTTGGGTAACGATGATGATTGGGAATGGATGGACAAGGTAGCAAAGACAATATTTTTGGAGGAGGATGCTTAGAGAGTGGCGATACGTGGGAGCGGTACCATATTTTTAGCTAGGTAAATACTAGTAGTGCCATTTTATTTAGTACTCCCTCCATTTCAAATCATAAGATGTTTGCCTTTTTTTATCTCAAGTTTGACCACTCGTCTTATTCAAAAAAAATTGTATAAACCCACGAAACAATAGCGCGCTATAGCGGCACAAATTAAATGACGTGACACAACCGTGTTTTTTTTGCGCTAAACACGCTATTTTATGCTATAGCGTCGTTAAACACAAATAGCGTGATAGCGCCACTAAATTGACGTTGAAGCTGGCTGACCCAAAATAGCTTTATGCAAGTTTAAACTTTGATCCCTTTATGACTATGTGTAATTGTGGATGTTATCACTTTATCAGTTACTTATAACTTTATCAGTTACTTATCACTTTATCAGTTACTTATCAGTTACTTTACCACTTTATCCCCTGCCTGCTGGCGCGCCGGTCACGTGTCACCCCGTGATCGATCCGATCCGTGACATTAACAGATTGAGTGATATGTCATATAAACTTATGAACTTTTTAAAGTTTTCTCATCCTTCAAACAAATAGCGTGCTATAGCGGCTAGACAAGACAAAGCAAAACGCTATTTTGGATAGCTTGTGATTTTTTCGTGGGTATAAACATTGTCAAATTTAAGTCATTCTTGAAGAACTCTTATTAATAAAGCAAGGAACAACAAAAGATGTGAGATTTTGCACAAAATTTTAAATAAGATGAGTGGTCAAACATGAGGCCAAAAAATTCAAACGTCTTATAATTTGGAATGGAGTTAGTACAACCCTATTTCTTAGAGAATGTCATTTTAGTTTGTCATAAGTCAAATATTCATTCTGAATTTGACCAAGTGTATCAAGTTATCAATATTGATGACACCAAATAAGTGTACTATGCTTCATGGCCAATCAAAATGATACTCATTAAAGTTTTTTTTTTCAGATTTAAGAGGTTGGACTCTAGAGTAGAATGGATTTGTTTTAGGGACCGGGGGTATAATTCACACACTTAATTGTCGGCAAGAAATCAATATCAATCTTTTCGTGAAAGCTTTGGTTTGTTATTAGCAAGCACCTTGGTACTGACTGCGTCGTCATTCTTCAGAAAAATGGCAAGTAAGTTGTTCTATAAACAAAAAATGGTGAGCAGTAGTAACTCGAGGGCGAATCAGCGTAGCCACGAACCTACCACCGAAGTGACCTGCGTAGACGCTCAGTTCGTTCCAGCGATGGTGACGGAGGTAGTAGGTAAAAGCTTCATTTTTTACTATCCAAAAGGAAAGGAGAGGGAAGACCGTTGCCATCGTGCTGAAATAAGAATTGACGCTAAGGAAAGCAAAAGGTCCTGAATCCCTGTTTACCCAGAGCGGTGATCATCAGTCCGCCACTAAATTAATGCACCGTGTATAACACGGCTATCACGCCTCTCGTTTTCACCACTAAAAGATAATGCATGTAAAGAAAAGAAACAATGCAAAGAGGACAACAACTGGCCATTTGTTAGATGTGTTCGGGGACTAACAGAGATTGACTAAATCACACTTGGTGATTGCGATCCAGCTTCGTGAGCAATCAGTTAGTTGGGTGCGTTGTTAAAGATCTCATCCTAAGAGATCCTTCTAGAATCTTCTGATGGGAGGGGTACTGGTACAATTAAATTCCTGTTAGACTGTTACTCTATTCCATCCTGAGGTTCTCCTCCCTGAAAGTTAAAATACAGTTTTCCATTGTACTCTATTCCATGTTCTGTGGATGGAGGGAGTACTTTTTGGTGCGCCCAGCCCATCCTTACTTACAGCGTGTTCGCTTGTCTTGGCTTATCTTGTTTTTAGCTTATTCTTTTTACAGAATAATATTAAATCAAATTAACAACTTATTAGTCTCGTATATACAAGAAGAATCTGGCCGCCTCATAATAACTGTATACGAACGACACAACTTTTGGGAGCTAATAATCAAAAAGCTAGACATGATAATGATAGTATATGTTTAGTTATAGAGTAGATGGAGTTCAAGGTCACTAATGACTCAAGAAAAATGTACTATTAGTAGTACTGACTAGAAGACTTCATGGTAGAGTCTAGAAAAGAGAAAATAGTAGGTGAAAGTGATAGAGCACTACTACTGCTACCACCACCATACGGCCGTTGCCGTCAAATACCGTGAGTAGCACGTCGGAGACGAGGCAGGCAGAAGCCGATGCGTGGCCGAAAATCTTGCGGCTTGATGGCAGCAGCGGTATGGGTATGGTATCCCAGTTCTTACCTTGAAGTCAAGGTCTAGCTTTGTTGTAGTGGCTACCTCTTTTGTCTGCAGAAAAATGTGCATAGCTAGTTGGTGATACACGCATTTGGTGGACTTTGGGTTTGGGGTCCTCCACTTCCACAGTTCAACTATGCATTATTGTCTTTCACTTAATCATTTATTAGTTTAATTTTGTTTTGATTAAGTAGTAGTAATAACCAATGAGCAACTTGATGGAAATGTACCCTTGAGTTCGGATTTTGGGAATCTTTTTGATAATGCGCAATGGTTGTCAAGGCCATAGCTAGGTCTAAATAAACACCATATGCTCTAGTGGCTTACATTCTAGCTAGTATTAAGTATGTATATACTTGTATATACTTGGGTTAATTTCTTTTGAGGCGAGATGGAGAGTGCCCCCGTCCGTGTCCCCATCCCCACCCCATATGCAGCTTCACAGTACAGGCAAGTTGTACTGCATGATCTGCAGAAAGCACACGCTGGTTTCCAAAATTCCAACTAATCCGATAGCGACGACGGCACAAGCAAATCGAGAGCACATGGTCCGGGAAGTCCGTTGCGCGCGTACAGGGTGAAACGAGAGAGATCACGCCCTAACTTCCGGTGACCCAACTAGAATCGCCGTGCAACCTAGGTACACACGGACAGTTCGTTGATGGCCGTCGTCGTACTGGTACCTTTGAAGACCAAGTACTCCGGATCTTGTCTCAGAGACGTGCCCATCGTCTAGGACCTAAGCCATTAGTGGCCTGTGCTCATCACTGCACTGATATGCAATGCAAGCATGGTTTCACTTGCCCTGTGATCGACAGGCCGGCACTGCAAGGGGCATTATACATATGGCTGGTGTCCCTGATCTGGGATCCTGTCAGGTGCCATCAGAATGGATAGAATAGAGCGAGCAGTTGGAGTCGACGGCCGGGCTCTCTCCGATCCTACCTGTGCCCGTCTGTGTCTTTGGCGGCATCAGCAGATTAACCGTCTGGCCGGGGACGATCGACAAGGCGACAACGTTCCAAGCCGCCCAAATTATTCTGCAGCCGCAGGTGTCACTTCACTAGTCCACTAGACGCTAATACTAGATGTAATGGCATGGCTCCAAACCAAATACACAGATGACCAGTACTTGATCAACTAATTATCAGTGTCGTTATAAAATTAATCAGACTGACTGATCCACTGATGCGGCAGGCAACTAACAACACAGAGATATATAAACGTGCCTGTGACCATGCTGATGCATGTATGCCTAGCCGTCCCACTGCAAATTGAGGATGGCGAGCGAATTGATGAAAGGCCGGCTTCTTCTAGAAGCTGTTGCCTGCTGCTGCTGCCTGAAGAACTAACCGGATGGACTGTGACGGGGGATCCAATGGTTGGGCACCAATATGGAAAGAAATAAAAGCCAGTGCACTATAGTGATCCGATCCTAATCCCTGCGCGCTATGTTTGTTTTCTTTGTCTTTTGGCATAGACATATATTCGTTATTCTTGTGTGCTTTTGCTTAGGCTCATCTCTTTGCTTATAGCCAATGCTGTAGGTGTACAACCAGCTTTACTAGGGTTCTTCTTATATTACACCCATTGCTAATGGTGTCTACTAATTTACGAGTAAAGTGTGTACAAAGTGTGAGACCTTATATCCCATCCTTTCAGTTAATTCGTAGCGTGCGTAGGAGACGTATATGCCTGTGTGCACGCGTGCTGGTGGCGTGAGTGTGGAAACTAATAAGTACACATTTTGTATATATATAAAAAAAGTCAGTAGGTGAAAGCATACGTGTATAGCTACCTAGGAAGTGCTCACTTACAAAATCATATAAGGATGTTTAATCCTCTGAGCATCACCTTGAAAGGGGCTGTACATTTTGAATAAATGGTGAGCCCTTCCTAGCTAGATAGTAAATTGCAGTGAGAAGAGCCTAGTAAACTTATAGGCATCAAGTCTTTTCCTGCGAGGAAGCTGGTTGGCATTTGTATCGATCCACACATCCATGACAATGGCCTGGTCGTTTAAGGGTGTAAACAATAAGGACAGTGGTTTGATAATCTAGTTGAAGGGCAATCTCTGAAAAGATTGGCAACGCTAATCCTTGCCCATCACATCATGTCAAGGTCACCCATCAGGTTAATTTGAGACGACGGCTAGCTCCTATTGACGTCGATCCAGTGTTTTTATTTGCCTAGCGTCCAACTGGAATATAATGGTACTTGTATAAGCCATTCATAATACTCAAGGATAATGAAGAGTAATACTGTAGATGGGTATCGATGTACACACTTGGTGTGTTTCTTTTCAATATACTTACAGTTATTTGTTGATCGGGACGGCAGCGTGATTATTTAGTAAACTGTAGCTGCTATTCTGCTGCTTGCTCTGTTTCTTTCTTTGTTTTTCCTTCGTTTACCTATTCTGTACTCCTTGTTTCGCTTTAATATATTTTTGACAGCAGAGCCCCTGGCTCCTCCTGATTCTTCAACAAAAAAAAAAAAAAAAAACTGCTACAGATCGACTTATGTAGTACCCAAATTGGCTTGAACGTTTTATGATGTTTTGGGAAAATAAAATCGATTCATGCAAGTAAAATAACAAATTAAAGTGAGATATGGCAAATAACCTATATACTTAAAGGTTTATTTGAGGCTCTCCATTCTTATTGTGCCACTGTTTTATATATGCTCCAAATCTATGTTGACATTTAATAAGCCACCTCAAGTTAACACACACCATAACACTAGTTCAGACTATGGATCAACTGGTAAACTGAGTTAGTACTTAGCACTATTATCAACTCACAATGACTAATGAAACTGGAGTATCAATTAATAATTCTCTGAATATATTGACCTGAAATTAGTACCCTACGAAAGAAAAGCATAGAAAAGGATACACATAATTATTCTGTGCAAAGTTCTATTTCAGAGTCAGTGAGTCACACAGGGAAGGGAAGATAAATTTGGAGAGTAGAGCTACCATTTGGAGAGCTAGCAAGAACCAAGCAACTCTCATATGTACTACATGTTTATTTCGGGTTTGTCCCTTCTGTTGACATAGAAAGATTCCACAGTCCAGATAGGATGAGGTGTTCCATTTCTTCCTGAGACATGCATGGTATATACAGATACAAAGACAGGAAAAATATAAGTTTCTACCACTCATGCATGTATACATGCATGAAGTTCTTCACCACTAATAATATGTAAACCAAACATATCCAATCTATATATATGTACTTGCTGAGTGAGTTAACACCAAACATCTTTTTTATATGAATTAAAGAACATTTTGCATACTCCCTTTTCCTGCATGCACTGCGGTCGGCAGTGATAACATCTTTTGATTCAATTTCCCTAACACCAGTGCCGGCAGGATGTTATACCCTTTTTCCTTTCTTTCTTTTCGATTTTCTTATTTGTTAACTTTATTGAGCAAGAGAAAGATGACTACATATTTGCTTTCCCGTTTCTATGCTTGCCGGGAACTTGGTAGCGCAGCAAGAGGTAGTTGCTGCCCACAAAGCCGGTTACCCCTTTTCCTTTTTATTTCTTTTTGTTATAAACATCATTTTTTTTTCTCTTTAAAAAATTCTCAGAATACTTTGCCTTTTTTCATTTTCATAATAACCTGTTCCCACCTTTATTTATTTAAATATATCATCTCTCCCCTGTTTTCTTGGTACTCATCTGGATTGAAATTAAAGACAACACACCAGTCAAAAAGAGTCCAATCCAATGCCAACGCCGTAAAATGACAAGGCAGTTGTTGAGCGGTTAATTGCTCAATCATTCAAATGATAAACTAGGTTCAGCTAGGCCCATTGTCCAGATAATGATCTTGTAAGGAATTCCATAGCAAAATCCAAGCAAGTGATGTGTAAGCTACGATGAATTTCTACCCTCAGCTAGACCTAAGAGTCATAGCTAGGTTAATCGATGATCTAATCACTTGTGGCGTGTTGTCCAGCAGGCAAGTAAATCCGGGTGGCAATGGTGACTAATCCATGGCATCAAGACGTGCTACATTTTTTTTTTTTTTTTGCAACCGCATGATGGGCCCACCGTCGCAGAAACAGGCTCAGGGACCTACTAATCCGGCCATCAGCATCCTCATCAAGTACGCATTATTAATTGCAACGACAGTCAAGGTGGTATGGTATGATTGTACGATGGAAACAACACAACTTGGAGTATCGGCGTCAGAAAGATGGACGAAGATGGAGCACGGCGACAGCGTTGAGACGATATAAACTATGTGCCGTGATGAATACAACGTTTACCAACCACGGCTATAGCTGACGTTGCGATCCAGCCTCAGTTCAACCCTGACCTAGTAGCATTTGCTGTCCTCCAGTTTTCCATCATCAATTTCTAGTGGAAGCAACTAGAAATTTGCGATTGACGATATAAACTAGTGGACTACTCATGGAGGTAGGTAATCGATTGCAAAAGATACTTTAAATAGCCAGCAAAAATTGTCAAAAAGCAGGACTTCCACGGCCCGGCCGACGGCTATGGACCGCTACGACATGGCGACCTCTAGCTAGTTTTCGCGTGCTTCCAAAGTGATCAACGCATTAACTAAGATTCCAAAAATGCAATTCAATGCAATGATAAAAACATGATCAAGGTCTCGAGAATAACCGCGCACAGCACAGATGCATCATTAGCATATCATAAGCCATGTGTCATTTCACTCAAAGCTTCCTTTTCTTGCGCCTATTCAAGTGGGGAAATGAGGGAGACATATTTAGTTATTTTATTTACCTACTCCCAGGATACATACACCCAAATGTCTTGCGTCTATTGAAGCCATCTGATAGCGCAATTGATCTGGGCCGTCAGAAAGATACATACACTGGATGGAAACCCCCAGGACATTGCCATGATGTGTGCTGCTACTGCACCAGGGTGCTGAGTGGACAGTCAGTCGTGCAGTAGCAGTACCCTAATAGGTGCTTCGTCAGACATTCTCAGATTGTGATCGTCCAAGGACCATCATCCAAAACAGGGCTGTCGGCCAGAAAACCGGAGAGGGATCAGTAACGTACGAATAAAAAGTCTTGAGTGCATTTGCTTGTGTGAAGAACTTCATGACACCTGCCCCTTAACCTGTTGCCATGTCGATGGCACTGTGCTAGCATCTCTTGCAGATCAAACTGACAGTAACTCTTCACCTAAACGCAACGACGCGACGGCTCCTAATGCCATTTCTCAGATGGCATTATGGTGAAAGTGAGCTGACGTTACGGTCTACGAGAAAGTATGCAGACGTTAGTTCTCCTGTCCATTTGCCAACTTTTTAACCCAAATGAAGCAGGAACCACAAAACCAAACACGACAGGAGCCTCCAGGTATGAAACGATTGAACAGAGTTGGCAAGAGTTAGAATATGTTCATGTACGACTACCTGGATTACCGAGACGGTTCAACATTTTGAATCCTAAAAAACAACAATCGAACGAACCAACAACAGAGGGTGCGTGCACATGGACAAAATTTATATAAACCTTCTGACAATTGAAGCTTAAAAACTTAAAAAAGTATTTGTAGAGAGATTTGCTTCTAGATGAGGTCGACATAACCAGCTTCAGAGCAGCAGCTTGTCACGTCAAGTGTGCCAATAAACAGCACTAGAAGTACATAACAAGGCACCATTCAAATCAGCTCTTGCATACACAAAAATCAAGCAGGTCCAAGTGTCCACATCCACAATTAGGGATGCTGTCAGGGGCAGTAATGGTCATGACGCCATCACCAATATATATTCGGAAGAATGGCAAAATCTTGGGATGTCAATGTCACAAACGCTGACCATAGAACATAATTTAGCAAGTCGAAAAGCAGCCAGAGATGCAAAAAGATGACACTCAGCAATTTAGCATTTAGCATCAAAGAGGGGAGACTTCAGCTGGCAGGTGATACCTCAAGTGACAACGCCTAGAAAAGAAACAGTATCGCTTACAGAAGAGACAACTCGATCTGATATTTTTCCCGAGCGAAAACAACAGACGGAGCAAACCTGGTCAGTAGGGCAGTAGGGCCTCGAAATGTGTCCGCCATGATTCACAGGTACTACTGAGAACTGAACATGGATATTATATTTGTTTATTCTGATGTGATCTTTGGTTCAGCGACGATCACAAATAGAAACCGAAGGAGGTGTGTCATTCTCAGGAGTTCCCTTTCCTCACATAAAAGGCCTGTCTATTCCAAAAATAATTTTTCACAAATGCACCTCTATGATTCACATAGTAGTAGTAAAAGATATTCCAAGGAACCTATGCCCCACATATATAGAAGAAAAGGACTTTGACATAAATAAACGAATACAAAGGATGAATTTGCAGAAAGGGCAATGCAGTGAAACAAAGCACCAATCTTAGCATTCGTAAGAAAGTATACTGAATAGCAAGATTGGTTAGTAAAACTTATCACTTGCACATTGCTCAGGTTTCAGCCTAAATCCAGAGGGGTTGGGGGTCTACCAAACAGCTTTTTACTAAGAAGTGATTTGGTGTCTGAGATGAACTAGGAGCTGAAAAAAGTAGCTTCTGATAATTCACTCCACACATAGGCTCAATGAGACATTGCACTTATCTTTAGTTGGATATATTCAACACAAAGTGCTTTAGGAATTCAATACTAGAATGAAAAAGTCATAGCTCTTTCATACTAGAATGAAAAAGTCATAGCTCTTTCCAGGATTCCAAATGGGTGATAGATAGGCTGAAATTACGTACTTTTTCGAAAGCAATTGAACACGGTTAGCTATTCACACTTTGTAAACCTAGCTGCCTCCCAGTGTGGTTTCATCATTGCATAAGACCAGAATAACTCATAGTCAACAAAAAGAGGATGTTATCAAGCATGTACATGTGGAATTGTGTTATTTGAAACAGTAAATGACCAATGAATTTTACCACTGTAATTTGACAAAGCAAGTTAAAACTTTTCATCTCACCAAAATCAGAGATGGAAACAAGATCAACTTGGAATTGAATATTGATATTACGAGTGTAAACAAGCATATATATCTCAATCTCATGTTATGTTTGAGCGGGCATCCAAATTCCAAAAAATGTGACTTTCATGTTGTTATTGCTCTCAGTGTGAGTTTGCAACATACCCATCAGCTTTAAAATGTATGGTTGCTGCTGGCAGTTTCAACCGAATGCCATCAAGCTCAGGGCTTGCAACTACTTGGCAAACCAAGGCGAGATCTGAAACGAGATATATTAGTCAGTTCAACCCGAAACAATAAGTTCTGTAGGATTTAGAAAGAGAATACACATACGCCTCTGTAAGCCCAAAAGCAAGGTCCAACATATCGTTTTCTTCATCAACAGGATCCTCCAATTTGTTGTAGAAGTTTACATCCTGAATAGAGCTTTTCATATCAAACTAAACTTATAGCTGTCTCAATTAACTATAGCCTTTGTGCACAGATTGACATACCATTACAATAACATGACATGTCGAACATGCAAGAGAGCCCTCACATGCTCCTGGTAAAAATAACAAAACAACAGGTGTTTCCGATGAATTCACACAGCTATGCATTTACTTTTCTTTTTGTGAGTAAAATAAACAAGAAACAGGCTTACAAAAATTTAAGGAAAACGTTAACAGATGAACCAAAGAAGGTGTATAATAACAGAATGACAAGGCAGCATACTAAGGCGTTTGACACAAAAGGCCTCCTTTAACTAACAGTTCAAATGATATTAGCAGACAAAAAAACAGGGCAGACCCAGTGCCAGAGGCTCCGGCATAAGTGGGGTTGGGGGAAAGGAAAAACCAAGGCAAGCCTTCCCCCTGCAAAATCTGCGGAGAGGCTGCTTGGAACCCATGACCGGTGACAGCTGACAGCTCTCACCACTGCACCAGGCCTGCCTTTCTAAATGATATTAATAGACACTGGAAATAAAAAAATGAATAAATGCATAAATCTTTTTAAAAGCAGCAAGGCGAAGGACCTTCAAGATCTATGTCATTCTCATGAGCAGCCTCTAGCATTGACATTCCAATAGGAACTTCAACAACCTTTTCCTCACCATCCTTACAGACAAAAGTCACAGATATTCTGCAAGGTAGAGGTTAGTCATCAGTAAAGAAGTTAAATTATTATTACGATAGTATTAATCTTATACCTCAACACTATACATGATTCATTAGATGGAATTACAAGAGAAGATGGTAACAGGTCTTGACCTTTGAATTTATATTCCTAAGTAATTAGTCAATGGAAGATGTGATGAACTTCATCGTTCATACTTGGTATTCTCCCAAGGATAAAGTATATTAACAAACAGGCATAGGACTACTTGGTTGGTATTCTCGCAACAATAAATTAAATAGCAATGTGAATCATAGGATCAAGAGGGATACATTCTATATATTTATGAAATACACAGCTACACACAGGCATAGGGCTACATGGTATTCTCGCAAGGATGAAGCATATTCACAAACCACACCTACATGTTGTGACTTTCAATGTTCCACGAAGATTGACCGCATTACATTGACAACGTTGCTCAGTGAAGATTGACTACACATGGACACGGGTGCAGCCGTGCAGGTGGTGGAGCCAGACTCGGGTGCAGGTGTCTGACTTGCCAAACTCTAGAAAATAGGATTCAGGGATTTGTATAATACATATATAATAACTCCCTAATCCGGTTTTTTTTCTGGTAAAAGGCAAAAAACAGTCCTCCATCATTCATGCATTTGAAGTTTTGAACTGCCTAAAAATTAGCACATAGTAATCATCGCCTCAACTCACAAATATGTGCATGCAGATGCAGTTCTTGCTTTCTATACATACGGGCGCCCCTCTGCTGCAGTCCCCCCCACCCCACCACTTTCCCGCCCAGTTTTGCCTCTCACCCGGTTTTCGAGTTTTCAGAAGCTAACTATTAGAAGGTATTGGACAAAGGTAAAAATAGAGCTCCCTATTCATTTTGTTCACTTGGCATAATCATTGTCAAGTAATTTTTAAGGAACTTTTGGAGATACTCGTACTTTTAACTTTTACAAAGTCATTTTTAAGCTGCTACTGGAATGTTGAGATAGTTAAAATGGGGGCATGGAAAATGACTTTTACAAAGTCTTTTTTCCATGCCCCCATTTTTTTATTATATTTAAATAGCTGAAATGTTGATTTTGGGGAGTGAAATATGCCAAACTGTTGGAGATGAGATGTTTTTTACTTGGTATATACTTTTGCGAGTTGGCAAATCTTGTGATTTGCCAAGTAGAATTCGACAAACTCTTGGAGATGCTCTAACAAGAGACATTAAGGATACATACAACAGGAATGCTTATGGATGATGCTTACAGAAAGAACCGTTAACAGAGAAGATAGAAATGGTGCTCAGAGGGACCCATAGCTGATAAATTTTGCGTCTATGCTCTTGTGTGTGTTATGCCTACTTTTTTCATGATGCCTCCATGGGTGCCCTCAATTCCCATGTTCGATAGAAAAGCACGCGTAGTTTGTTATCTTAGTTTCCTTGTAACTATGCACAGCTTAAGCTCAAAAAAAACTATGCACAGCTGATCAATTCTTTCTGAAAAACGGTCAAGCTATGCACTACTGATAAAGTCAAATCCTTCCTAAGAAGGTAGACTCTAGCTTTGCAATCTTTTCCTTGGAAAGGACACAAAGGCCACTGCTACCATGCATGCACAGCTAGGTCTCCAAGGCTGTGCTTGACAAGAGAAATATTTTAACATCACTAGCATAGAGGTCCAACATGCAAGACATGACGATTGGCAGCATATGAAGTAGGGAACTTACAAAAGAGTTATTCAAGTAGGCAGGCTTATAGGTGGCGAAAATGTTTAATCATGTCATTCCCAAATCTTTCTACAATGAATTTAAAATGAGAATTGCAGCTAGGTCGCTTTGCTATTGTCTACTCAATTTTTTCCACAATGGTCAACACCGAATTTCATTAGTGGGGCAACGAAATTAGAAAGGTTCATAGACCATCTAACCCTGATGGGTATGGTAATGCATGAAAAACGAAGGTAAATGCTCGCCCAGGGAGCAACAGCTGAACATTCAGCAACTACTAACTACGCAGCTAACCGTACATCCAAGACCAATTGTATAATTTCTCTTTATGATACATTTATATGAGCTACCCTTCTAAGTCATGTCCTGATCATTGTATAATTTCTCGTTCATGTACGTAATTTGTCCTCTAATCAGTGTCTCTACCCATTTAAGAAATGGAAATCTTAAGTGAAAAGGCACTAGAAATGAAAAAAAAAGGAAGATAGGTTTAAGGGAGTCCACCTCAGTGCCATTTTAGATTAAAAACAGTGTCTCAAACTACTTAAAAACAGAAACAAAAACAAACCATATGGCTGGGCATTTGATGGGCAAAATCATCAGTCAGGTGTGAATGTTCAAGGTTTCCTTAGACCCTCATTCATGAACACCATTGCAAGTAATATCAAAGAGATTGGTAATTGCGAGCAAACATAGCTGCAAAAGTAATTGCATGGTTCTTTTGATATCCTAGATTCATAATGGTAAATTTCATCCAGTCGATAATCACCTGAAATACAATTGTAACAGTCTAATGGATAGACATTAAATTGTAAAGGAATAGATGTAGATCTAGAAAACATCAATAGATAATTAATGTTTCTTTTAGAGACAAGGTGATACACAAAACCAAGGATAGTGGTTTTGTAAGCAAGGAATAGGTCCAATAGCAGCAGTTAACGGGCCAAGCAAGAAATGTGAAGAAATAAAAACTCACTTAGCTTCCGGTTTGTTGTTACTGTCACTGCCTGTAGCTGTAGCATTCGTGGCAGAACAGAAGAGAGTCCTCCCCTGAAAGTATTTCATTTGTTACTCCGGTGAACAAAACTATTTGCAGTAAGCAGTGACAGCTTCATATATACTAAATAGGACGAAAAATTCTATACATGAAAATGAGCTCAAGAACTATAGAAAAGGGAAACAACTAACCACACGGGTCATATAAGAGCTAATGGCCCCCACTTCGTTGCTCCTTTCAGTAATTGAACATTGCCCTGGTATTTAAGGTCAGAAGAATTTTGATAGATCATATGATGAAAATGTAGTCACAAAAGGCTCCAGTCCAAAACGTTGGCCAATGTGAAAGAGAACATTCTTCTAAAAATAACTTTAACCGCTGATTACAATTTCTCTCTTTTTTTAGAAAGAAGGAATAGAAGTGTATTTACTTGCATAAAATCCAAATAGTAAGTCATGATGAGCTTAGCCAGGAGAGTGCATGGCAAGCCCAGACGTGAGTCGCGAGCACACAACCCTTTACTACTGTAAAGAGCCTCTCACAGGATCAAAGATACATGAACTAATTGCATCTCTTTGAAAATAAAGATGCAGGACCGAAATACAAATTGAAAGATGTTCTTCATGAAATGGCTAATTAATATGAATTACCCGAAAGGGTATTCAACTGAAAATTGTCAGTCAGTTAGGCTAATATTGGGCACATGGTTTACCAAGTTACCAACCAGCAAAAATCAGAAGAAGCAATGAGACACAATATCAATTCATTCAATCATGCGTCACCAGGCACTCTAGTACAGAAATACCACCAAAAAAAAAAAAAAAAAAACTATGATACTAGTACAAACATCAATCGTCCAGAGACAGAAAAGTAAACAAAATGTAACTAAGGTCTGCCAAAGCACGCGGGAACTATTGCTGGCCTGCAATTCACCATGGTTGCTTAAAACACAGGCACAGTGCAGGCTAATTAAAACTTGATGCCCATAGGACCAAAACGACTCAAATCAAAATCCATAGGCACAGCACAGCGTGCCCATATCTAATCGACGAGCACATCAGAACTTACAGTCAGCGAAAGCCTGGCAGTATCCGGTGAGCAATCGTAAACAGCACAAGCACACATCAAAAAGCCACTCGGGGTCCTGAACGGTGAGAGACACAGCAGCAATCGAAAACAGCGACGCTGCGAGGAGGACTGAACCGAGAGATGGATCACGGACCTGGTCTCGCCCGGCTCAGGGCCTGGAGGCCGGCGGCGGCGCGGGAGAGTCTCGACAACATTTGGATCCACAAGGAGACGCGGTGGTAGTGTTCTGTATTTGACATTAGGAAATACATTGGCATTCACTGAATATGAAAATTGCAATTGAACAACTAGATATGGTGCTGTTCTGCATTCTGTTCTCACCGTGAACTCTGGCTCTTAAGCGGCAGAAGGGGGCAAAGGGGCGGCCGTGAGCCCGCGAGGTCGTGATCCTCTCTCCTCGAGACCTGGGCACCTGGCTGCGGCTGGCCGGCTGGAGACACGGCCGCGGCTTGCAGGAGGCACGCAGGAGCGGACCGGGGAGGGCGGGTAGCAGCCGCTGCCCGCTGCCGCCTGCCGGGAAGGCGGCGTCGCGGCGACGGCAAGCGTCGGAAATCGCGCGGACGGCGGGAAGTCCGCAGTCGCGACCTAGCCAACCGGAGCGGGGAGGGAGACCGTCGGGCTCGGGCTTGTAAGTTGTAAGGTTGAGAGTTGGGCTTCCAGTTGGGCTGTGGACCGTAGCTGCTTGCGAAGGTGATAATGTGGGTCTTGATGGGCTGGTCCTTTTCACTTTTATAGGGCGCTCGATAGCCCAGTTCTCACAAGCCGGGCTTGCGACTGCAGCGGCCATTGCCAGGACCGAGCAGGGCGAGTTCATGGGAGCCTCGGTTCTTGTGGTGAAGGGTATTTCAGAACCAGAGATAATGGAGGCAGTAGCTTGTCGTGAGGGCCTGGATATCCATGCTACAAGGTTCAGATTGGCATGTGATAATTTATCTGTTGTTAAGAATATCACTCAAGGGAGCAAAGGCCCATATGGTCAAATAATCACAATTCAAGCAAGATCCCGGGAGTTTAAATATGTTGAGTTTGTTCATGAGAATAGATGCTCAAATGGTGATGCCCATACCATTGCTAGAAGCTCTTTGTATCTAGAAGAGGGTAGGCATGTATGGTTTATGTTTCCACCATATGGTGTTTGTAATTCCTACATGATGAATCAATAAAGTGTAGGTTCTGCTCAAAAAAAAAAAAAAAGCCGGGCTTGCGAAGGTGAAAATGTGCAGTTCGTCAAGTGCCTCCTGTGACTTTATCGATCTTGAAAACTTTGACTCTTTGAGGTTAGTTTTTTTTTTTTGAGAATTGCACATTACAATAACGCCGGTAAATCCGGAAAAATCCTAAAAAAGATCGAGCACCAGAATTTAAACCCGGTGGGTAGCGTCCCACTGGACCGCTACCATTAGACTATAAGCCAATTCGCCTTTGAGGTTAGTCTTTGGATTATTAAGATTGGTACCATTATAATTTTAGTAGCTTGCTTAGATGAGCTTGCTGCAGCAGCCATAGCTCTGTAGCTGCATACCCCTTTCTACAGCCACTGTCCAATCAACAAAGAAAATCACCGGCAACAACGTCGCCGGCTCTTCTCGGTCACTTTGAAATACTCCCTTTGTCCCTTTATGTGAGTCGTTTTTGGCATCTTATCGGGTACAATTGAATCTCTATGAACATGGATAGTAGTTCTCTCTAGATGCTTGCACAGGGCTATGATGTGGACATTTTACTGCCACAACAACAGTCAAACAGGGACAGAGGGAGTATGTCATGTTATATGCCCGGACTCGGAGAGACCTTTTGGCCTTAGTACGTAGCATATACGGATGGTGCTGCCCTTCACTGACAACGATTCTCCATCTTGAGGTACAGCGTGGAAAACAGGGCCTACGCTCAAGCTCGATGCTTGTCCTACTTGTGTCGCACTCTGACCCCTCTATTGTGCTGGCGGCTTAAGCTCCTCCTATCTCACGTCGGCTCCGCCTCCCTCCACCGCCCGAGAAGCTGTGTTTATTGAGACCGTAAGCCGAGAGAAAAGGGATAATTCTATCAAATCAAAGGAATGTCAAACAAGAGAGGATAAATTTCTATCAAATCAAAGGAATGTCAAAAGAAAGATAAACAATAAGGAAGGCTTCTTCCGAATCGTCCCGTTCCTCCAGCATAGTGTCGAGAGGACGATTCCTAGGCGCTCTCTGCTACGCCGTCGATCCATCGGTTTCCTCACCTCCGGTGGCCTTTTTTGACGTTGGTGGGCCGGGGAGATGAGGATCCGGTGGAGGTGTATGTATTCCCTACTATTATTTTTGACTAGATATTCCCTACTATTATAGTTGTTTTATGTAAGGTAGAGTCGGATTCCTTCTTGGTGAGTTCTTTGCTGGGAAGATTTTGTTCTTCCAGAGCTTCTCTACTATTGTCTCTGTCCATGGTGAGTGAATCTTGGTGCTGCCTGGTACGTGCATGGTGCTTGTCGGTGACATCTTTTGCGGAGGTTTCGACATTGATGGGTTTGCCCTTGTTGTATTCCTTTACGTTGGTGTTCAAGTCCTCGGTGTTCCTCTCTGTGCCGCCAAAGCCCATGTTGTACTCGGGGACGCCGATCTTGCTAGCCATGGTTTGGCGACATGTATGTGGAGAAATTTTGGTGGATGTCCACCTTCCCATGTGCTCAGGTGGGTGTTTTTAGATACCCATAGTGGGTTTGCCGTTCGTGGTCCAGAGTTGGCCGGTGAGTCAACTGGTGTCGATTCGACGACGAAGAATAGATGCCTTTGGCGGTGCGTTCAAAGAATCTTCAACACACCTTGGGGCGTGTTTTTCATGGGCTCATTAAACTTTGAAGTTTCTTCATCGATGTGGAAATTGGCCATGAGCCTCGTCTTCTGTCTTTTCATTGCGGGAGATGGAGAAAGACTAGCTTGCGGCAACATCAATCGATGACAGCGAAGGTCACGAGGTGCTCCTTCCACGGGTTTGCTCTTTATGGGGGCTAATCCTTTTCCTATATTATTAATATAAAAATCCAACCCTTTCTTTAAAAAAAAGAGAAAAGATTGCACGCAGCGAAATTTGGAGAAGCTTCTATCAAATCAAATCAAGGAATGTTAAGACAAAAGCCGGTGTGTTTAGGCCTCAAGTTTCTCTCCAAAATTTCCTCTTGACTCCCATCACATCCCATCATATCGAAACAATAAATGCACTAAAAGATGCATGTTCGAGTATGAAATGTAGGAAAAAAATAAACTAACTACCAGTTCAGATATACATTCTTGAGAGGCGATTTTTTTAGTCTAGTTACCCAATGGTAGGATAATATTTACCACAACCAACCGAAATGTGCTACTGATGTTTTTTTGGTTTGCTACAGTACCAAATTTTGGCCAGCCAAAATTTTCGCCCAAACGTTTAGCCTCTAAACACACCCTAAGAAGCAAAAAATCTGTCAAAAGAAAAAGACTGCACGCAGCCAAATTTAGAGAAGCTTCTGTCAAATCATGGAATGTGAAAAGACAAAACGACAAGCAGCAAAAATCTGGAGACGCGGGGAATCGAACCCCGTGCCTCTCGCATGCGAAGCGAGCGCTCTACCATATGAGCTACGTCCCCATTTCTATCAGTTTCCGGCAGATACTCTACATATTTAAACTATACAAATGGGCAGCAGTTTGCTGGTACCAGCTATGATGTTCCGGCAGTGAGATCAGTAATCTGGTGTTCTCATACTCGATCGTGCACCGTTCAAACTGTTCAAGTATCTGCAAGTTCTGAATGTTGCGACACGAGCATACTGTGTGTGTCGCTCTGCGGCTGGCCGAACTGAGAAACACCCGGGCCGGGCACATCATTGCGTGGGCCGTGCTCGACCTTGACCCGTGAGGCCTGCTCGCCTGGAACAGATGACGGATAGTGTTAAGACACAAGCAGGGGATGTTCCACCATGTTTCGCTGTCAGCGTGGATCGCATGGCCACATCACCGCGTATTTTTCTGGGTCTCAGCTCGTACGTACGTGACGTGTGCCTCGCGACCAAAACGCGAACGGTGACGCCTGCTACGCATGCTATAAAAGACTCGGCGGGGACGGGCTGTAATTCAGGGCTCAGGAGCTAGGCGAAGCCAGCAACAGCGCAATAGTGTTGCCTCAGCTCCTCGTCCTCGATCGAGCTAGACCGCGCAAGCTAGCTAAGCAGGACGTCAATCAATGGCCGCCGGCCGACGCCTGGACCTCCCCGTGGTGGACCTCGCGTCCCCCGACCCTCGCGCCGTCGCCAAGTCCATCCGCCAGGTCCCATCGAGACTTCGAACCCTGCTTCTTGTCAATTGTTATACACTTATACACACTGCCCTTTGTCTCTTTTTATAGTTCGCTCTCAATACGTAAGAAGTCAAACGAAATTAGCTTTTATACTTCCAAATTTTCGTTTGTTTTGACTTTTATAGATACAATATTTTTTCTATATACCTGGTGTATCTAGATACATAGTAAAAGAAATGCATGTAGATGACCAAAATGATTCATAATTTGGAACAAAAGAAGTATTAATGTATGTATGATACATAATTAGTATCATATATATATGAAGGACCGAAACGGCGACCAGAGGGGGTGAATGGGGGCCTCAATTTTTTCTTTTCAATTTTGGGTCATCGGCTCAACCCCAACCTCAAAAAGCAAACTCAAACGAGAGACAAGTAACACACGCGCTAACCGGGTAGCAAGGTGTCACGAAAGCAAAGAAAGCACCGAGATGTCCACGACCCAAATGGTTGGGTGGATGTTCCCTAGAACACAAATGGGACACCTCAAACGACCACACACGACCAACGAAAAGAATTTCCGAATCGATAGATCGAAAAGAGTTACCCAACTCCTATTGAGAAGAAGTGGGTTCTCTAAACTAAAAATACCCAAGTCAACTTGTGACAGGGGCACTCAGATAAAATCCTCGAATCGATAGAAATTCATTGCAAAAGCCGGATCTCAATTCAGAGCTCAAATGTGCAAAATATGAATGAAACAAAGCACAAGGGAATTATAGCCAACAAGAGAAACTGATTGTTTCTGTTCGGCGCTGGTAACAGCATCAAGTGCTGGACGCATAGCACATGACTCTGCACCTTGCCTGAGAGGAGACCTGAAGCTTCACAATCCACGAACAATGAATTACCCGGCAGCAATTAGACCAAGCTGTAAATTGTGCAAACCGTGACTAGCACTTGAAAACAAATCACGTTAAAAAGCTACAGGCTGAAAAGATTAAACAATTGGAATTACTATTGCAAGACGGTGACAAGGCCGAAAAGCTGAAATACCAAAGCAAGCTAAGCTTTTTGACCGAACAGGATTAACATATGCATAACCACATTTGCTCTGCTATTCTGACGAACTGAATAAAATTAACTAAGACAAAGCTAACTGGATGGACTGCACTCCAACTAGCAACACACTAAACATCAGTTTCTAGATCGATTCAGAGAAGCAAGACTGCTGGGGCAATTCATCAAACAGCTTGCATGCACAGAGAAAAAGCTATTGGGCTGAGTTCATCGCCAGCTAAAATCTCACACACAGGCACCCGATCTTAGCAGCCCTGCACAAGAGGAAATTGAGTGGCTCGATGGCCAACTCCTCAGCACTAGAGAAAATTAAACCTTTGATGAAGAAAAAGAACCGAGCTTGGTGCAGGGGTGGACGACGCGGTTGCCTTGGAGCTGCTGCTGCCGATCCTATCTGCTGTCTCGTGCTCCAAGGGACGCACCTAGGCGCAGCTAGCTTGGAGCTGCTGCTGTGCCGCTCGCCCTTGGCCACCGCACGCGGCCGCGCGTGCTGTTCTCCAAACCAAAAGCCGCCGGCCTGCACAACACCACGAAGCAGAAAAAGCACAGAAAACCGAGCTCCAAGAATTCCAACGAAACTCACAGCAAGGAGGAATAAAGCCCGGAGGCACAGGCGAGGATTGGGGCTGCCCTTTCCCTCAAAAATCACCACACAAAATCCACCAATTTGATGTTTTTGGACCTCTAAACAAGAACCCTAAAAAATGGGAAAAATAAAAACGAAAATAAGAGAGGCAAGAGGGGATAGAGGGTAAGCCTCCACTAAATAGTCCAATATTCCCTCTTCCTAAACTACCCCTAAGATACATGAGTCGATCTTCTAACCCTAGGGCTATTTTGTCGACTCGATAATTTGTCGATCCGACGGCCACCGCGCCTCCTCATCCGTAGCATCGCTCCGCGCAATCTCCCAGATGCCGCCACGCGCCGCCCTTCCGTCCACGGAACGTCCACCGGGTTTTGAGGCCCAAACCCGTGAAACCCGCCGATGGTTTTGAGGCTCAAACCACCAAACCAGCGCCCGTGGTTTTGAGGCCCAAACCACGAAAACCCGCACTTGATGGTTTTGAGGACAAACCACCAAACCTCCTTGACACGTGTCATCGCCGTCTTGACCGGCCCGAGTCGCCAAGTCATCCGAGCTCCCGCCTGCCTCACCTCGCCGCCATCTTGACCCGATCGACACGGTCCCACCACGTCCTCTTGCATTCGCCGATGTCCCGGATGTCACCCACCATGGCTAGCCACCCGGCGATCCGGTCCTCGGTCCAAGCCTCACGTCCGCCCTTCACCTCCAAGGTCCGTCGGCTCGGCACGTCCTCCTCCTGGCCCCTTCACCTGCGCCGTCGCCTACCATCTCCGAGCTCCACACCCGCACAACACGAACCAAGAGATACGTGTTCGACACACTCCACGTGTGCCGTTAACATAGCCGAAGCATAAAGAATAAAGAAAAATAGAAGTAAAATGTTGATTTGCTGACAATCACTCAATCACAAAACTAAACACATGTGACCTAAATCAACCATGTGTTCGCAATATAAGAGAAATCGTTGAATCTATTTTTACAATAAACCTATTTGGAGATACAAATATTGTTAACCTAGTAAAAAAATTAAGTAAAGTTTGACAGAGCGTTTCTCTTAAAGACAAATATAAAACCATAGAGGGAGTATCTTGCTTCTTTGTAAGAGTCTTCTGCTAGCTTCATAGTATAATAACACATTGTAAAAAGCAATGTGTGTGTAGCAGGCGTGCGTGGAGTACGGCTTCTTTTACGTGATCAACCACGGGATCGAGCGTGCCTTGCTAGAGGAGGTGTTCGCCAATAGCCGGAAGTTCTTCGAGCAGACCATGGAGGAGAAGATGGCGCTGCGAAAGAACAAAAGTCACAGGGGGCTACACGTGGCCCTACTCGGAGAAGGTCGACAACTCCCCTGAGTCACGAGGTCAGGATCGGAGTTCACATGAAGCAACATCACCACTACAATAACATGATCCTTAGACCCTGTTTAATGCAATATAATTTTAGAGTTTTAGAAAAATGTCATGGTTTGACAAATATTTTCATTTTAATTAAAGTGACACGAAAGTTTTGATGTAGTAACAAACTTAGGCCTGTTGGGTTATCGCGGAAAGGGGCATTCCGTGCTAGTTCAAATTAGTGATGGAACTGTGGAGGTAATCAATCCCATGCAAAAGTTCTTGACAACCATGTATTGTTAAATTATAGTAGTATTTTGAAGTTTTATAAACTTTACTCTAAACCACTTGTTTCTAAACCATGGTTTTGCTCGTCTATGAGTTCTAAAACTTCCTAATACTACAATATCTAATACGTCCTTGTAAAAAATTACATACTTCTATTATGAGAAACAATATAGCATATAACGTATAAAAACTACATATAGAATATCCACCGGTACCATTATAGGAAATAATTAAAAGAAACTTCTAATTTTATATCTAAGTTGATGTCATTAAGATAGATTATCTAAAGAGTTCGTTAAATTTGCATATACATGAACCTATATCATTATCAAACTTTAAACTATTAAGTACCTAAATTTGCATCTATATTATCACCCCATTGCTACGATGGATAGTCTATATATATAAATTGACACGCCTAAGTTACTATTTCTCACATTATAAAAGGTAAAATAAATATATCCTCAAACCTATGTCTAAATTACCAACATTTGTTGTTATACAAGATATTTAAATAGGTATAAATTACCTGCTTCTATTAACATTAATATTTTAAAACTAAATTAAAATAAAACATGAATGCATAAGCCTTAAAATATATTTAAATTTTATTAAAATTCATAATAATAATTTACACTCCCTTCGCTCCAGTTTATAAGGCATCTTTTGACATAACATTGTCTCCTAAATTACATTATAATTATTTATTTATTTTATATAATAATGTTTATGATTATAAAGTTATGATTATTGAATGTTATATTTTTATTATTAATCTAATAGTATCAAATTTGTATTACAATAGTTAAAATGTGTTAGCCAAATTATTGGTCAAATATTATAAAGTTTGCCTCTTGACCTATGTGAAATGACTTATAAACTGGACCTGAGGGAGCATAAGTTATTATTGTTAGATAAATTCATAAATGTAAGCTAAAATACTAAGACATGTTCAATGATAGTATGATGGTAACAAATTCATTCATTACAGAAAATAAAAATACATGAATAATTATTTGGTAGGAATATCCAAAATCTTGATTAGCACTCAACAAGGTTAGTAATAGGCTCGAATATTAATATCCACTTGAATGGGAGGTTTTAATGAAATATATAGTAAGTACAAGAGTTCATTTTAACTTGAGGATAAAAAATTTGTAGCTACAAACATGATCAGTATTTCAAAAAAAAACTAATTTTTTATTCATGATAGCATGATCAAGGCACCACCACAATAAGAGTCACGATAACTATAGCTCAACTAAATGCACACTGAAAACACATGGAGGTGTCATGCAGAGGAAGAAGACTATCGATATATGCATTAGAACAAATATACAAAGTAATTAGTGATTGATATGTCTATCACAGCTAGATAAAAATTACAAAGTATTAGAAAATTAAGACGTCACAACGAGAATGTGAAATGATAAATTTTTCATTAGTTATAGGTATTAGACAGAAGCTTTAAATTCTTATGTTTCCTATGATTCTAGCTTGCATAGGAGCACCAATTGATGGACTAGTGGCTTCCAAACAGAAAAACAAATTGTGTGAAATAGATTCCCCATTCTACTTGCAGCCCACACACTTTTTTGAGTATTCATAAGATATCACAACTTATTAAAATTTCTTTGGTATATTTGAGATCCACAATTGTGACAAGTGATAAGCTTTTGTAGGAGATTCTAAGGAGACATTTTATATTGGCTCAATGGATGATAACATTAATCAGTGGCCTTCTGAAAGTATTCATTTGTCATGTACTACCAATGATAGGGGTCATTCTGAAAACCCATTACCATTCTAGATTATCCTATATTTATATATGATGAACTTTAATCGTTTGATGGGATGTCCACTCTACTATATTTTTTTTCAAAAAGAACAAACGATTTCTCTATTCTCATATAGCTTAATTATTTGCAGAATTCTTCCCTTCTTGGAAAAAAGACGATGCAATCATGCCAAGCAAAGGCATTGTAAGTTTTGTTTGTTTTGTACTAGTCCCTCCGCCCATATATATGCCAAGAAAACACTAGCAGAAAACCAAAGGACTCATTTACCCATTCGATCCTCCCTTTCTCTCTACCATCAAACAACGTGAGTAGAGAGAAGCGTACCACTTCTCCCTTCTCCTGTCTCCTTTCTCTGTTGTATCAGTAGTTTTTTTTGAGATAGACCCACCATAGACCCGTGTCTAGATAGATACATTTGCATGCTTTGTGCTGGGCAGCTGACTGTGTTAGAGTTGACACTCCTGCTTTCATGAATAGAAGGAGTATCCAACAAATAATAAATATTTGGTAGTTGTGGTTATACTACCGACCTCAAAGTTTTAGGGTTCGCATTTTCATGGTAGTTTCATAATACTCTTGTTCCCATCTTTTGTATGTCTCTTCCTTTCTAGGGCTACAGGTGAAAAAAATAATGTCCCTAATTGCTTTGAGTTTGGACCTTGACGCTGAATTCTTTCACAAGAATGGCACATTTGAACCCCCTTCAACATTTATTCGATTATTACATTATACAGGTAAATCCCTCCCTTTTTACAGCTTTATTATAAGTTACATGCAATGGAAACTAATTATTGCATTTCAGGTGACGTAAGTGGTCCAGACAACAAAGACATTATCAGTGCAGCAGCGCACTCAGATTATGGAATGCTAGCCCTTTTAGCAACAGATGGAACACCAGGCTTGCGGGCATGATTTTTTTCACAAGTTAAAATTGATGCATTTACATACTACTATCCTTTTACATAATCAATAGAAAAACACATACATTCACTTAGAATGAGAAAAAACATGGTAACTTTGTTTATAAGGTCACATGTAAATTATGGACCTTTTACTTGTACCTTGTAGATATGTAGAGAAAAAGATAGAGATCCTCAGATCTGGGAAGATGTTCACCACATTGATGGGTAATACTCATTTCTTGATTTTTATGAACAATGATATCAATTACAATAATGCAGTATCCTTCCAATATTACTCTCAAAATTTTGAGGTGATGTACCCTCTAATATATCCTAGCTCACCTTGTTTTTTTAAATTTATTTGATCCTGCTTTGTATATTTGATCCTGCTTTGTATATCCTGTTCTATAGATAATTCTCATGGCTTAGTATATAATATATATGATGTTATCTTATTGTTTTCCATGTAGGTCCCTTTATTGTTAATATTGGTGATTTGTTAGAGAGGTGGACTAATTGTGTTTTTAGGTATCATGATTTATTACTTTTGTTCTCTCGTAAGTCCACTTTGTGCACACTGGAATCTTGAAACATTGTTTTTTTTGTAACTTTTCAAAGTTTTATGATATAAAAACACAACCAATTTAGAGATAAAACTTTGTTCTGGTCCATAATTGATAACATCTCTCATATAACCATATAGTTGATATAATTTATATCTAAGTAGAGTAGTATTTGATAGCTCTCGGTTACTTACAGAAAATGCTACAATACTTCATGGAGGTAATTACTCAAATGGATCTGAGCCATTACTTTTTAGCCTTATAAATTAATGATAAATAAATACACTATTTAAGAAAAAAAAAAAAAAGATATCTTCAAATCCCATAATCAAAGGAGAATATAGAAGTGGTTGTTCGTGCACGTTAACTGTTCCAGCGACTCACGACACTCAAGCGCGGTCGAACTGTTTGATGTTGATTGTGTACACGTCGTGCATGAATAAAATTTGGGGAAAATTATGTGCATGAAAAAAAAAAATCTCTATTTAAGCTTAACACACTGGCTAAAAGGAGGACCTCCAACTTTTCCTCTTCAAAGCAGTCATGTCAAAAATTCTTGGAGAGACTCTAGGGGTTCCATGGGATCAGCCACGGTAGTGGGACTTGACAACCCCCCACACCCAAGTATATTGCCAAACAAAATGATTTACCACGATCACTTACTTGCATCAATCATAGAAAATAATTTTTATATCTAAAAATTTATTTATTTCTCATATTTTTCTGAAATGAGAAATAAAATAATATATATATTTCACATATTACCTTTTAGAAAGTAGTAGATGATTTTAATCATTTGGAAGTACCACAGAAAAGCTCGTTACTTATACAAGGCATTGGTTATTGAGTTGATTTCTGTTGGTTTCTTGCCAACGAGAATAAAAGACTGTGTACTACAATTTGCTAATGCGCTTCTATTACAACTTCCAGATCTACATTGCATCGTGTTATTCCTGTTGGGAAAGAGAGATATTCTGTGAGTAACAAAAAAAAAACTTGCTTAATTCATAATTTCTGCTTGGAAACATATCTAGTGCAAAACCAACATCTTCCGTACAAACCATGTAAACTTCTCATCCGGGTCATGGGATGGAGGCTTAGGTAATTTTACAATTAACCTTTCTTCTTTAATCACACTTTTGCAAATCCCCTCTTCCACCTCCCCATGGGCATTCTCCGCGGATGGTTTGCATGTTTTGCACGGAGATGTTGGTTCAGTAGATTTGTTCCCTTTCTGCTAGGCGTTTCAGTATCTCTCTTTGCTTTTGCATCCTCTAGTTCTTTAAGAGGAGCACTTGAACCTATAAATTACTGTACATGCTTAGTGAGTTAGTGTTACTGCCAGACGGTGGTGGATAATACATACACTTTACACAAAAATTTTATATATTATATCAGGTAGCTTTCTTCATTGATCCAAGCCCAAATCTAGTGGTGAAATGCATGGAAAGCTGTTGCAGTGAGGCATATCCAGCAAGGTCCACTTTGGTTATGTTAACAGTAACACAAGTTTGGTCTATATGTATATTTCCTACTAGCTTTTCGAAATTTGACACCTGCCTTTTTTTTTCTCAGGTTTGCACCTGTCAAGAGCGGTGACTACATAAAAGAGAGATTGAGCTCTGTATATAAATTGGCAACCAGTTAATCAAGCGATCAAGTACTGCACATAAAGAGTGCTCTGTTATGGTCATTCAGCTTTTACTTGATGTAGCCAAAACATTTCTTGTTGATGGTATGGTCAAGTATCATGTCTGATGGATTGCTGGTGTGTATACTCTATATGTTTTTCTGTTACAACTTACAAGGAATGAGTGGAAAACTTGTCCAATAAATTGTCCCTGCATTTTTCGTTGTCAGCGTGGATCGCATGCCCCTGTTCTATAACCCACTAGATTCGTACTCAATCTTTATGTATTCTGGCTATCAGCTCGTACGTGATGTGCCTCGAGCAAATTAATTAAGACGCGAAAGGTCACGCCTGCTACGTGCTATAAAAAAACTCAGCGGTGCCGGTGATGGCAATTCAGGGCTCATGAGCTAGGCGAAGCCAGCAGCAGTGCCAAACCTCGTTGAGCACCAGCACAGAGGGGAGCTAGTAGTGCGGTCCTGATCGATCGAGCTAGGCCGCGCAAGCTAAGCAGGACGCTAGTCAATGGCTGCCGCTGACGGGCGCCTGGACCTCCCCGTGGTGGACCTCGCGGTCCCAGACCCCGGCGCGGCCGCCAAGTCCATCCATCAGGTCCCTGCCATGAGTGCCATCCCAACGAGCAATCGAGACCCGCTCCTCTCGTTATGTGTTCCTGCTTCAGCAGCTATTATGCCTATAATAACACGGTAAAGCAATGCACGTTGCAGGCGTGCGCGGAGTACGGCTTCTTCTACGTGATCAACCACGGCATCGATCGTGTTATGAGTAGAATGCGAGTAATAATGAAAGAGACAGTAGCGATAGAACTGTGTCTTTATTCCATTGATCATTGATATATTTATACACGGTGAGGAGCGTAGTGGAACGGAGTTTCCGGGAGGAAACTCCCCCCGCAAGAAAGGATTTACGGTGTAAATCTCTCGGGAAGTATCCGATGCCGCTGTATGTAGGACCGTCGAGATGAAGTCTCCCACCCGCTGCCTCCGTGGCTTAAGCGTCGGGCAAAAGGGGAATCCAAGGAAGAGGATTAGATCTTTCCACCGAAAAAATCGTAACACTCCCCCTAGATCGAATCCATCCTTGAGATCAATGAAAGGTATTATTCCTCCAAAAATTCCTGCAGGATAAAAACGAGGAAGAATACATGTAGAGTATATGCTATTGAAAACTCCTTAAAACCCAATGGGAAAAGAAGGAGAAAGTGTAGCATATAATGATTATTGCCTCATTGTAAACTTATATGAGAAAAACCTTTTAGGAGAAAAACTCATGTCAAGTTTAGAGAGTAATATATGTCTTTTGGTATTCCTTAAAAACCCCGTTAAGGGGAAAACAAGGAATACGACATATGCTTATGTTAATATTGCCTCATTAAAAACTCTCTATGAGAAACCTTGAGAGGAAAAACTCATAAAGAGAAAAGAGTGCAATATGATGGTTTGGACAAGCTAACATCTAGGGGATTTCTCCCCCTGAACCTTCAAGTCTCTAAGCCGCCGCATACCAATTCCTTTGACACATTTCTCAAATGAGGAAGCCGGTAGAGACTTAGTGAACAAATCAGATTATCACATGATTTGGCTTTCAAGATTTTTATTTCTCCATTTTGTTGTAATTCATGAGGATAGAACAACTTAGGAGAAATATGCTTGTTGATGTTGCTTTTGATATAGCCTGTCTCCATCCCTCGTGTAACACAAGCCGCATTATCCTCATAGATAATGGTCGGCGCTTGGATAGCGCCTATACCACAAGATCGTTCTTGTGGTTAATCATTCTCGCGGCCAAACACATTCACGTGAAGCCTCATATAGTGCAACTATTTCAGAATGATTCGTGGATGTTGTCACCAAAGTTTGTTTGGAGGATGTCCACGAGATGGTTGTTCCACTGTGTAGAAACACAAAGCCTGTTTGTGATTTGCCATTATGGGGATCAGATTGATACCCAAATGTCGAAGATATCCAATCAAATCGAATTTGGACTTCTTCTCAAGAATAGCCCAAGATCCTTTGTGCCATTAACATATCTGAGGATCTGTTTTACTCATGTCCAGTGTCTTCCGGTAGGAGCGGCGCTATGTCTAGCAAGGAGGTTCACTGCGAATGCAATGTCAGGCCTGGTACTATTTGCTAGATACATTAGCGCTCCAATGGCACTAAGGTATGGAACATGAGGTCCCAATATTTCCTCCCCCTCATCCTGAGGTCTGAATGGGTCAGTCTTCATTTCTAAAGACCGAACAACCATGGGGTTTTGTTAGGATATGCTTTGTCCATATTGAATTTCTCCAATACTTTCGGGCATAGGCGATTGATGCACAAAGATTCCAGTTGGAAGGTGCTCAAGCCGTAGGCCTAAGCAAAATTTGGTTTTACCCAAATCCTTCAACTCGAACTCCGTCTTTTAGATGTTTGCATGCCTCATCAATATCTTGTTGGTTGCCAATGATATTTAAATCATCAACATACACCGATATGATGCAAAATCCTGTTTGGGACTTTTTGATGAAGACACATGGGCAATCATCACTATTAGCGTATCCCTTCTGCAGAAGGTATTCGCTAAGTCGGTTGTACCACATCCTTCCCGACTGCTTTAAGCCATAGAGTGACTTTTGAAGCTTTACACAATACATGTTGCGACTTGGCGTTTTGATCCGGTATAGAGATTCCATCGTGGACCCTCATATATATGTCCGAATCTAGTGACCCATAGAGATATGCAGTCACTACGTCCATCAACTGCATAGATAGACGATTTTGTACCGCCAGAGATATCAGATATCGGAATGTAATTCCATTCATGACTGGAGAGTATGTCTCATTGAAATCAATGCCGGGTCTCTGCGTGAACCCTTGTGCTACAAGCCTCGCTTTGTATCTCACCACCTCATTGTTCTCATTCCGCTTCCGGACGAAAACCCATTTGAATCCCACAGGAAATGCTCTGGGAGGTGTAGGTATTGCTTGAGAGAATACCTTCCTTTTTGTGAGCGAGATATTTCGCTTGGATTGCATCCTTCCATTGATTCCAAATCCAGAGGCGCTTTTGCACTCGCCATGGTCTTAGGATCTAGGATCATTTTCAAGGATTTCAAAGATCATTGCGGCGAAATATGTGTCGACAAATCGTAGTCTTTTTCGGTCATATGATTCTCCGTGATTCAACATAGTTGATGGAAATTTCAGTTACCCTTTCCGATGCAACATCATCTCCCACAATGGTTGCATCAGGGCATTCCGATGTCCCAACATCAGTAATGGAGTGCACTGTTGATGTGGGTTGTGAAGGTTGAACCTCCACTGGGTGTTTCTCAACATGGGGTTGAGTTGCATTTACCGGGTTGGAAGATTTGGTCTTCCTTTTCCTTTGCTTGCTAGGAGCCGCATCCGTGGAAATAGCCGCATTTCTCCCCTCTTATTTGGGAGTTGAGTAGTTTTGTTTGGTACCTCTACTCTTTCCGGTACATTTCTCGCGGGATTATAGGATTTTGTAACACCCTTATAATCGATAAATGCATCTGGGCGCATTATTTGCAATGTGTTGCAAATTGATGATTTTCTCAACTTGGAGTTCAGTCTCTGAAGTACGTGGATCGAGTTGGAGATGTCTCGAGGCATCCCAATTTATTTCCCGGGCATTCTTTGTGGTACTTAAAGTCTCCCCTAATGCCGGGAAATGATCTTCGTCGAAGATACAATCCCGGCAGACGGCGGCGTGAATAGGTCCCCTATGGTGGGTTCCAAATATTTGATGATCGACGGAGATTGATATCCGACATAGATCCCCAATTTTCTGTGAGGGCCCATAGTTGTACGCCAAGGGTGGTGAGATCGGTACGTATGTGGCGCAACCGAACTTTCGCAGATGGGAAATGCTTGGGGATTTCCGCGCACTAACCGCAACGGCGAGGTTGCATGGTATGCGCTTGGACGCAATAGAATCAAGTCGGCGGCGTGTAGGATCAAGCGTGACCCCAACATGAGGTTGGAAGATTGCAATTCTGCAATAATGGTCTTGCAATGAGTTTGATTCTCTTGATAAGAGATTCACCAAACCATTTTGAGTGTGGACATATGGAACCCGAGTGCTGCACTTGAATTCCTAAGGCCATACAATAGTCATTGAAGGCACGAGAGGAAAATTCAGCGGCATTATCCATCCTTATTGATTGGATTTGATGTTCAGGATGCTCTTAGCAAATGCATGATTCCGTGTCGATAATAGACACACATGAGACCATCGTGTGGATGCGTCTATTAGAACCATGAAGTACCCGAACGGTCCCGCATACAAAGGTTGGATTGGACCACAAATGTCTCCTTGAATGCGTTCAAGGAACTTGAGTGGCTCGGCTCCAATTTTGAGGTAAGAGGGCCTCAAAATTAATTTCCCCGCGGCACATGCGGTGCACGAAAAATCCAAAGATTGGGGAAATTTTGCCTCATTGAGTGAGTGACCAAATGTAATTGCTTGTAATTTTCTGCATCATCCCTATGCCGGGGTGACCAAGGCGATCATGCCAAGTCCGGAATGCGTTAACATTCGAAAAAATTACTTTGTAAGCAACATGTTGTACGGGTTTGATATATGTATAGTACAATCCCGACGAGAGAGGGGACCTTTTCAAGTGTCACTTTGCCATATCCGTTGTCCTTTGTAATGAGAAGAGATTCCTCATTGTTGTCATCATGAGTTTCAATATGAAACCCATTTTTGGGATATCTCTATAACTTAAGAGGGTAATGAAGTTGAATCGGGATACAAGAGTGCATCCTCAATTGTTAATGATGTACCCATAGGGAGCATAATAGTGGCTCATCCAGAGCCTACTATCACAAAGATCGCGTCTCATGATTGTTAAAATATTTCCTTCACTCTTGTTGAGAGTTTGGAAATATTTTACTTCCCTAAGTATAGAGTTAGTGGCTCCACCGTCCCACTAGGCACATTTCCTCATCCATCGGATTGACTCCCATTTATCTATATATTAAATGGAGAATAAATATGAAATTCTCAACAAATAAATATATAATTGCATATCATTGATAATAATTATGCATAATACAACGATAATCAAATGTGCTTGATGAAATAAAACAAAGGACAATAATTAACTATTACAAAGTGCGGGCATAATAATAATCTAGATCCCAAAAGATCGAAAGTCTAGGCACAATCGCCAAACGGATCTCCAAAAGTGTATTCTAAGATCATGTTGTCGATGTCGATGTCGCCTATGTTGTCATCGTGGTGGAGCCTTGGTGTTGTTTGGATCCGGGGGCGAGTTTGAGCACCCCGGGCCGACAGTGCATTGAAGTGTGCTTCGACCGCTTTCCACCTTGGTTGAGCTGCCCTTGATTGGAACGCCCACGCCCCACGGAATTTAAGTACAAATCCACCAAGTACTTAGGGTGCGACATTTCGAGTCGGGTGATTGAAGCAACCACACCTTGCACAAGTGCTAGACTTGTCTTTGTTTGACTTAGAATTGTCACCCTTACCCTTAGCACCATGAGGCTTACGGTTTCTCTTTGCGCGCTTGTTCTTGCCTTTGGGAATTTCCAAGATTGCCATTTTTAGTGGCACCCTACGTGCTTTCTTCCGAAAGTGGTTGCATGTACTTACGCAAAGGCTTGGCACCGACAGGGGCCTTGATTGGAGTTCCAAATGAGGAGCTCATTGTGCCTTTCCGCCTTTGAAGTAGTGTCTTAATCATTTCGAGTAAACAATGAATCCCTTTGACGGTATTCTTTGTTGAAGGATCATATGAGCGGGAAGCATGGTAGACAAAGTCTTTTCAATTTTTCTCCGCATCGGTATGTTCCTTTTCACGTAACTTCAGTTTGGCAATCGAAGTTTATACACATCATGGTTGAACTCTCCTACGCTTTTGAAATCCCGTATGCGGGAGGTGGTTCCACTCATGGGTAGCCTCCGTAAGATGACCGCCTTCTGCTGTTCATACCATTGTTGCAATGCAAGCCAGAGAGCCCGTGGGTCCTCTTCCATTAGATACTCAGCCTTGAGATCTTGATGGATGTGGTTCCTTATGATGTATAAGGCATGGTACTTTTGTGGTTCGGAGACAATGGAGCTTCAATTGCCTTGAACATTCCGCGCAACGATAGACCGACTTTGAGATCCATCACCCATGTAGGGAAGTTGTGTCCATCGAGAGCGAGGGCATCAAATTCTTTCTTTGATGACACATCAAGCTCACGAAGTGGCCATTGATCCTACATGTGAATTGCCGGACTTAGTTAAAAATCGATGGCATGATTGTAATAGTTATTTAATACAAATGCGAATAATCAAGGTAAACTTGAAATGTGAGTAAAGGGATTTGTCTCAATTTTATGGAACTTAGGTAGTCACCGATGGTGTAGACCTTTGTTTATTTGTTTCACATCAAGATGTAGTCCTTGTAAATTTATAATCAAATTGGAAGAGCACTTTGAGGAATAAATCCCGGCAAAGAAAGACATGGTACTACCTTGTGTTTGCCAATTCGATAATAAATAGAGGTGACATCGAGTAAAACAAGTTCCAAAAAGAGATAAATCGACCATAGCATTTGTATAATGAGTACATGTAATAGAAATTGAAATGAACAAAGACATATTGAACATGTACTTATTGAATATAAAGCATGTTAATGCAATATTTACAGAACATCGAGTCTAAATTACGTAAAATTAGACTAACTAAAACCGATGTGATTAGGGGATTAAAATAGCACTTTGAAAAGTAAATTAATTGCTCTTTGTAAATAAATTGTGAAATTAAAATAGATAGGCGCCGAGTCGATAAGCTCGCGAGCCTCAGCTTTGGGCCTCGGGCTTGCAATCCACCCCATGAGTGGGGGATTGGGGGGTGGTGGGTCGCCACTTCAGGCTGGGCGGTTGAGGATTAACCTAACCCCATCGGCCGCCAAGGTCTGAAGGGCCCGCCGCGCCGCTCAGCCCAGCGTGGCTCGCCCCCGCGTGTTCGTCCGGTCCTAGCGTGGGGGTCGTGCCCGCCGGCAGTTGGGCGGATGCCGCTGGAAGACCCGAGGGCCGTACCGCGCCGCACCAGCCAGCAGGCGTTCCGGAGTCTTATTGCGGGCTGCGGTCCGAGCGCGGGCTGAGTCGCCGTCGGAGCGCGCGAGGGACCGATGTCGCCGCCCGCCGAGGCCGTCGGGCCGCACAAACCGCCGGAGTCGCTGGTCTGTAAGGCCGGGCGAGCCACGCGAGTGCCTCCGCTGATCACTCGATTCGGGCTGAAAAGTGACCCCGCACGGCGGCCGATCGTCGCTGAGGCCGCTTAGCGTTGAGAATCGCCGATCGCGGTAGGCGCGGCGTGGAGCGCGTCAGCGAAGCCCGCGCCGGCCGTCGAGGGTCAGCGCGTGTCGAGGTCGGGGCGAGGACCGCGCAGGGGCTGCGGGGACCGCTGTGAGCCCCGCACGGGGACCATGAGGCGCCGCATCGCGGCTGGGCGAAGGCCAGGTCGCGCCGAGGGCGCCCGGGGAGCGCGTCCGCGCGTCGGAGGGCGCGCGTCGAGCCCTGTCGAGGGGCCGCGTCGCCGAGCAGCGCCGTCGAGGAACGCGCCGATGGCTGCCTGAAGCGGCCGAGCGGCCAGGTCCGCCCGCCCCTCCCCCTCCGACACAAGGTGCTCAAGATGGAGGGCGCTCCGAGTCCGGCCGAAGGCCGTGAGGGATGTCGTCCACGCGGCGGATGATCGCGGCGCGTGGTGGAGCGGCGAGGGACGGCTGATGGTGGTGGAGCGGCAAGCGCCCCGGGCGATGTCGGCGAGGTGTTCCTGCAGCCGGCGTGGAGGCGGGCTGCGATGCCACGGAGACGGCGTCGGCGTCAGTGCCGGATCGGCCCGAAGTCGGCTCGATTCGAAGGACGCCATGGGCATTTGGATGGACCAGCGCGCGTCAAGCCCGGATCTGGCCTGGCCCGGGATGTACTGCGGTGATTTGCAGCCGTCGGGCCGTGGATCGGGCACCTCGGTGGAGGAGGTGCGCCTAAGCGCGGGACCGGTACCGGCCGTCGAGACGTGATCTGGGCGGGCCGGAGGTGCCGGCGTCCGGGGCCGGAGGTGGTCGTGGCGGTGCCGTGGATGACACCACCGGAGCGCCGGGGATGGTGGTGCGGGGGACCACATCGCCGACGCGTGCGTGCCGACGTTCCCACCGTCCGTCGCCCGGCGTGGAGGCGCCGCGCCTCTTCATGTTGACGCCGCGGTGGCGGTCACAGAGACGGCGAAGCCCGGGCGCGCAGCCGAGGCGTTCCCCAAGAACCTCGTGGAGATCCTCGAGGAGGCCACTGATGCGGTTGTTGGCGAAATTAACGCCCATGGTGTTGGCACGATGGTAAGCCATCATGACTAATTGATGGAGAAGGGAAGCACGGAACTGGTCGGGCCATTGCCGCACCTTTTTCCTTCCCCCTCCGGACACTCTACCGACCGAGCTATGGATCTTCAAACGCTCTACCCAATCGAGCTATTGATCTTGATCTCGAGGGTTGTGGAGAGAGCGAAGGTCTTTATAACGTGTTATGAGTAGAATGCAGTAATAATGAAAGAGACAAAAAAGTAGCGATAGAACCGCGGTCTTTATTCCATTGATCATTGATATATTTATACACGGTGAGGAGCGTAGTGGAACGGAGTTTCAAGGGAGGAAACTCCCCCAAGAAAGGATTTACGGTGTAAAATCTCTCGGGAAGTATCCGATGCCGCTATGTAGGACCATCGAGATGAAGTCTCCCACCCGCCTCCGTGACTTAGCGTCGGGCAAAAGGGGAATCCAAGGAAGAGGATTAGATCTTTCCACCGAAAAAATCGTAATGTCGCTCCCTCCCCGGAGCGGGTGTTCGCCGCTAGCCGGGGTTCTTTGAGTGACCCATGGAGGAGAAGATGGTGGTGCGGAAGAACAAGAGCCACAAGGGCTACACCACGCCCTACTCCGAGAAGGTCGACGACTCCCCCTAGTCACGGGTTAGGATCCGAGCTCACGAGGCCGGGACGTTAGAAGCAACACCAATACTTCCATCACCAACACGACCCAAAGATGTTTAAAAATTATACACACCTCTACATTATGAAAACAAATTAGTAGAATAGAAGTCACAATGTCCCATCAAATGATTGATGTTCATCTTGTATGAATGTTGAACAATCTAGGATGGTAGTGGCATGACAAATAAATACCTTGAGAAGGCCACCGATTAACATCATTCATCAAGTTGTTATCATCCATTGGTCCAATATAAAATGTCTCCTTAGAGTCTCTTGCATAAGCTTACCACTTTGTTATTGTAGTGGATCTCAAATATATTACAAAAAAAAAATTGTGATACATATATTATGAAATCTCATAAAGTGTGTGCTGCATTGAGTTATCCTAAGCAAATGTGATGTTGATAAATTTGACGTCGACATGAAGAGACATTTACTTTATTTTTTTAAGCGGTAATTTATATTGTTTTTTTTTTTTTTCAAAGAATAAATAATTTCTCTACCCTCATCTAGCTAAATTATTTACACGAGCTTTTCCCATCCTCGAAGAAGACGATGCAATCATACCATGCAAATGCATTTTAAGTTCTATTTGTTTTCTCTTTCCCCACAAATAATATATCCTTGATAGTTGTGGTACCAACCTAAAAACTTTCAAGGTTAAATATGATGATTTCATAAAGCTTTTGCTTTATCTTCTATTCTATCATGTTGTTCCTTTTCCCAAAGCGCTATAGGCAAAAAGAATATTATCCCTAATTTCTTTGAGTTTGGATCTTGACATTGATTTCTTTCACAAGAACGGTGCCTTTGAAATCCCTACAACATTTGTTCGATTATTACACTATGCGTAATTTCCTATTTTTTTCATGTTTTATGGTAAGTTATATGCAATGGGACTACATTTACGTATTGCATTGTTTGTTTATTTTGTGTAATTTTTTGGCCCATCTAAAATTGGAAACTCCTACTTTGTGATTGTATGATCTTTTGGATGTTTGCTTTATTTTGGAGGACATGATCTAGATGCAACGCCCATTGTTTCCCAAAAACCTTTTTATTCTAAAGTTGCTCGATCGGTTGTGGCACGATGGAAATTTCCTACTAGTGGAAACACTATGCGTAATCGCCGTTGATGAACACATTCCTACTAGTGAAAACACTAGTAATTATTTAGTAGCGCCAATTCTAGACATTGCGGTAATTTACCTTGTGATTTTTGAAATCTCATGTTTGGTTTTGGAAATTGATGACACCTTGTTATGCTAATCCTTTGCTCTAAGTGTGCTTAAGAGATAGGATTGCATGGATGACGGAGCAACATGATCATGGACATGGACGTTGATGATGGACGTGATGGATCATCGAGCTCACGTGGTCGGAATGGAAAGGAACCGGAGATCAAGGCAAAGGTATAACTTGATAGGGTTTGCTTTCTCGCATCAAGACACTATAGAGAGTGTGATCACATTTAGGATAGATAGCCGACGATCAAGAGGGAATGCCACGCTTAATCCAATGAGAAAATACCTCTAGGTTCATATTGACTTGCATATGCATTTAGAATCTAGTGGACTAACTTCGCCTTTGAAATTGTTAAATTGCTAACACACTTACACATGGAGATGTACACGTGGTGGTGTTGGCACATTTGCAAAGGCGCGGTGGTTTGCGAGGGTTGAGTTGGGTTTGGGAACCGCTCATCCTTGTTGAGAAAATGAGATGCATATTTTCTATTGCGCCGAATGCAATTTGTCGAGATATCTTGCTAACCCTTGTGCTCGAGTTGGTATACTTGTTGGGTAGCAAGTTGGAATAAAGGCGACAATGAACGCCCGAATTTCACGGAAGAACGGCAAGGAGGAATGGCGACCAGACGCTGAACTCCTCTCGACCGAGCGTCCGTCGGTAGGGGTCCCAGTCGATTCCGTAAAGAAGGTCCGAATCGGTGAATCCTGACCGGGCGCTGGCCGTCACCGACCGACTATGCGACCGGACGCATGGCTCGGGGTGTCAGCGGCGTGGGACCAAAGAGACTTTGTCGCTTTCGACCTGAAGCTCGACCGACGCGATACTGTGAGCTTCGGTCAAACCCGATCGGTGCGTCGGTCCGCACGCGGCAGCTCGCGATTTGAACCCCAACGGCTCCATTTTTGTGTGGAGCCTATATATATGTGTGTGGCCGGTTATATGAGTTCTCTCTGCACATTTGATCATTCTAACACACTTGTGAGCCAAAGAAAACTCCCTCCACTCATCTCTAGCCTAACTTCGATTCTTGGGTGAGATTGAGTGAGATTGAAGTGCATTGCATTGTTGATTGCATCTAGAGGCACTTCATCCTTGGAGGAGCCGTGGAATTCTTGTTATCTTGGGAATTTGCTTGGTTCCCTAGCGGCTTGGAGTTCGTGGTGGTGTTGAGCTCGATCGAGGTTGTTCGAGGCCACATCGGTGGACTTCGAGGGGTTGATCCTACCCGCGGGAGATTCAAAAGGAGTCACTAGTGGATTGCTCGTGGCTTATGGATCCCCTCTTGTGAGTGTTTCATTAAGCTCCCCACCGTGGGATTTGGCACCACCGCCCATTAAGCTTGTGAAACATCAAGTGGGTGCATCGCCACAACGAAAAGTAGTAGCATGTCGGCAAACACGCGAACCTCGGTAAAAAATCATCGTGTCAATTGTCTTGTGCTCGTGGAGATTTCACATTGATCACGGTGATTGGCTTCCACCTCTACATGTCTACGCCGGTATATCGATCACACCCCTCTCTAGCATTTACACTTGTTTACTTGCTTAGCTTGAGTAGTGGTAGTTGATCTAGCTAGTGTTCTTGCTCTAGATTGTGTAGTGTCACCACCTAGGATTGACATAGCTAGCTTAATTGATTGACTAGTGATCATAAACTTTATTTAGTGCTTGATTGCATAGGGGGCTTGCATAGATAAACTTGTAGCACCGCTTTGTTACGCCATACCGTTTTAAATTTAACCGGTTGCTCAAGTGTTCTTGAAGGAAATTTTAATAGGCTATTCACCCCCTCTTGCCATTAGGACCTTTCAATTTCCAGGTGACCAAGTTTGTACTAGCTGGTCCAATTAATGTATAGTGAAGCCTCTAATGATTCTAAAAATTTGTTACCGGATAATTTGCCAGAATACTTTGAGTTTAATGACTGACTAGAGTAACTTTTTATTGTCTCCTTCTGGTTTTTATCAAATTAGATATAAGATTCGATAAATTTGGTGCGGGTGATGAAAATGGCCCAGACAACAACAAAAAAAACATTATTGGTGCAGCAGCACATTCAGATTATGGGATGCTATAACCATATTGGCAACCGATGGAACACCTGGCTTGCAGGCATGCTTTTTCCTCCCGAGTCCAAATTGATGAATTTACGCAGTACAATCCTTTTTACATAATCAGTGCTATAAAAAGTGTCTATATTATTCACTTATTTTTTGAGATTACACAGTACAAATGCAGATGCCCACGATACGCATGCACACTCACCCCTATGAACACACGTAAGCAAAGAAACATCACACTTTTCATATGCTCACATGTAAATTATGAACCTTTACTTGCACCTTGTAGATATGTAGAAAAAAAAAAGATAGACATCCTCAGATCTGGGAAGATGTTCACCACATTGATGGGTAATACTTCATTTCCCGGATGCTTATGAACAGAGACCCCAAATACAATATTACATTAGCCTTCCAACATATTTACTCTAAAAATTCGAAGTGTTTAATTACCCTCTAATATATCCTAACTTCGTGTGGTTTTTTAACTTGTTTAATCCTTTTATACCCGCATGAAGATATTTCTCATAGCTCAGTATATATGATATTATCTTAACCTGGTTTACTTTGTAGGTCCCTCTTCGTAAATATTGGCGATTTGTTAGAAAGGTGGACTAATTGTGTTTTCAAGTATCATCATTTAATACTTTTGTTCTCCCATAAGTCCACTCTGTGAGCACTAGCAACTTTAAACATTGTTTTCTACAACTCCTCAGAATAAGTTGCATGATAAAAATGACCATTTATTAGATAAAGTTTGTTATGGTCCATAATTGACAGCATCTTGCGTACACCCGTGTAGTTGATATGATGAGTATCTTAGTAGAGTAGTACTATATGATAGCTCAGTTACTTACACAGTCCATTGTCTTGCCAACGAGAATAAACAGCCGTGTGTCGTCAGAACCTGCTAATGTGCTTTTTTGCAACTTGCAGCTCTACATTGCACCGTGTTGTCCCTGTTGGGAAAGAGAGATATTCTGTGAGTAACAAAGAACTTTTTTTTCAAAGCGGCTCTTACCCGTACTGCAAGTAACAAAGGACTAAACTAACAAACTTCTGCTTGGTAGCATTCAGCATCCTTTTAGCCTTTTATTAGGTCCTCTGATCCTCTAGAGGGGCACTTGAACCAATAAATTACATGCTTACTGTTACTGCCAGACGGTGATGTACATAGGATACACACTTTACACAAGAATTTTATATAGCTTTCTTCATTGATCCAAGCCCAAATCTAGTGGTGAAATGCATGGAAAGCTGTTGCAGCGAGGCATATCCAGCAAGGTCCGCTTCGGTTTTCTAGCACACAGGTTTCATCCATATATTTTCCGTCCAGTTTATCGAAATTTGACACCCGCCTTTTTTGTTTTTCAGGTTTGCACCTATCAGGAGTGGTGACTACATAGAAGAGAGATTGAGCTCTACATATAAATTGGCAACCAGTTAATCAAGCGATCAAGTACTGCATATAAAGCGACATGTCCGACATACAAGCAGCGGTGCCTGAATGTTCGCTCAATGGGAGCTTCGACGCCTCGCCTTTGGACCCTGAATGTGTCCGGCTCGATGGGGAGTTGACTGACCACGTCGCCAATGACGGTGGTCCTTCGGAAGTGGCGCAGTTTGGCCCCCTGCTCGTTGTTGAGGCTCTTGGCCGATCTTCCCCCGCCTCTTCTTAGTGGTTGTGCTTGTCCTATTTTTAGCTTTGTTTATTCTTTTGTTTCGTTGGTAATCTTGTTATTACCAAGATCATTGTTTGTATTTGTTTTGGTCTTGTCAACATCCTCATGAAAAAACCGCCATACTTAGGTGGGCGTGGTCTCATAAAAAAAAAAGTACCGCATATAAAGAGTGCTCGGTCTGTTATGGCTATTCAAAGATTTATTTGATGTAAGACTATCCGCACTCGTATTCCTCTATTTACTCCCCTCTATACATCCTAATCATCAAGATTCACTCGCATAAGTATTCATCTTCCGCACCCATCCTTCTTTATATCTCTACTCTATACCAACTACGAACAAAATTCTTTTTTCCATTTATAATTTTTTCTAAATATATCCATGTGTGATCTAGTTTTGAAGGATTTATTAAAATGAATTCAATAGTGCAATCAAAATTTAATTTAGTCTTTTTGGTTTGTGAGTTATAATGTTTTTAGCGGTGAAAACAATAGGCCCACCGATTATTCTCTCACCTCTCTCATCTCACTCTCTCTCGCGCGCATGATGGGGACCTCCGGTACAGACACTTTTTCCCGGTATTCTTCCAGGGCGCGGGCGCTTCCCGGAGCAGGTAACGTACCCCGCTGCAGCGCATTTTACTGTAAACTTCTCCTCAGGAAGCCATCCTGTTCGCCGCTGCAGATGGTCTAACCAAGCAAGAAACATTTCGTACTGGTATGGTCAAGTGTCATGTCTGATGCATTGCTGGTGTACTCTTTAAGTTATTCTGTTATAACGAACGAGTGAAAAACTTGTCCAATATATTGGGAAAATATCTTAGTACAGAGGCTACAACTTATTGCATCCTCTGTATATTGCACGCATGAAGCATGACGCCAAGCCACTCTACTAGCCCACCTTCCAACTTCCACCGCCTAATCACGTGGGAATGGGAAGCAGAGCCACTACACTACACCTCCCTTGGACAGTTGGAGTAAAGCTGCGTTGCATCATCGAAGTCCAAAGGCCAGAAATCCGGCCGGGCACGCAGCACACGGCAGCAGCCTCACCCAAAAGCTAACGCCAAGAAGCTTGAAAGGGAGCTCACGAAAAGGACACGCAACAGCAACGCTGATGACACGCTGTGCCGTCCCGTACCGGCAGGAGCGAGCCGGACTGATGAGAGCACGACAGCATCTCCGCCGGGACCATCGGCTCGGCCCTTCTTCGCGGGGATGCAGCGACCACCACCACCTGTCCACCTGCATGCGCCCGGGGCGCCACGGCGAGAAGCGACCGATCTGATCGTGTGTGGGACTAATTCACCGGCCATAGATGCGTCACAGTGTCACACGTCATGACTGAAGTTAACCCTCTTGACTTTGCAGTAGAAAAGAGCACGGTGGGTGGGCGGCATGGAATTGCAGTGTAAACTCCACACGGATATGACGCGAGGAGTGCGATGGACGGACTGAATTATTGGTACCGGAAAAGTGTTAAACAATGAAGAGACTCCCATGATGATAAGATACTCTATTTCTGTGGTAGACAAGCCAAGATGTTGTCAAAAGGGTGTGTACTGGATATATCACAACACTCAACTCAAGCAACCACGCACGCATTATTGTTGTGCACGTAGTAGGATTGATTATACATTACGTACATGGCAGGAAAAACCATACTGGAGTACTTACCCTGTACAAACTAGCAGCAGTACAAAGCAGGCGAGGAGGCTGCGTGTAGTCACTCATACAGCAACAGCATACAGCAATACCACTCTCTTCAACAGTAGGTACTCTGCTTTATAGTACATCGATCTCGCCGGCCAGTCTGATCAGGCTGGCCACAGCTCGAGCTTCCCCTTCAAGGCTTGGGCGACATAGTACATGTATGTACACGGTGACGTGCACGAGCTGATGCCGATCGAGCCTAGGACGGAGTAGTAGCTTACAAAACCAGCAGCACCCCACACGGAGATTTACGAGAGGATCGATGACATACACACACACACACACTTAATAACGTATATATAACAGAACCGTCACCAGAAGCTGTTCTGATCCTCCTTGCACTTCTCTCTAGCCGTCGATGGTTTCCTTGTGCACTTGTCTTGGGTAGTTGGCCTTGGGCCCGGACGCCGGCCGGCTGCTTCAACGGTCCAGCGAACTGATTACCACCCTGCCGGGAGTCGAAGACACGCACATCAGATCAGATCAGATGAAATCAAGCAAGATCGATTCTTGCAGGTCTTGGTTTCACGTATACTGTACGTAGCATCGTAGCACACACGGTACGTTCAGAAATATCTGTGGTATAAACTGCAGCATTTAGCACCGTACAGTACAAATAAGCGAGGTACCACTGTACCAGTACCACTCACCAGTCGTAGACGGTGGGGGCTCCTCGGCGTGCCGGGAGCATCGCCGCCGTCGGCCATCCTGCCTTTCCGGCGCAGCTTCTTCCAGCCGGACTCTCCCCTTTGGCGTCGTCGCTGCAGCATCATCCGGATGCCAACAGAGAGATAAAAAACGACATCAGCCGGGTGCATGTTAAACGCGGTGCTTCGTTTCGATCTCCAGGATGCGTTCAACCATCCAAAAGTAGCTTAAATTGGTTACGGATTTCGTAATCCCGCTAAAACAGAGCATGCACGCACGCACCAACTGTGTTTTTGACACTTTCTGAACTGAAAAAAAGAAGAAGATGATGGTGGCGAGATCGAGACGGTGGTCACGTACCTGCGCCGAAGGGCGAGTCCGAGCGCCGCTGGCCGGCGACGGCGACGACGGCGCGGAGCTGGACTCGCTGCGGGGGCGACGATGTGACGACGGACAGCGCCGCGGGCCGCAGCATGGTGATGCTCCGCGTCACGGCGGGTGGCGCGGAGGAGCCTGCCGCCGCCGCAGCCCCCTCTGCGGTCGGCGACGGCGCCATGGCCGCGGACGAAGACGAAGAGGGGAGAAGGAGGCGTACTTGCGGAGCTTGCCGGGGCCGGAGTCCGGCGCGGCCCGGCCACCGTGTCGTCCCACAGCTGGTCCAGGAGCCCCATGCACCAACCCAACCGATGCGCGCGTACGTCCTGCTACGTGCGTGCTGTGCGAGTGGCCGGCGTTTTTATGTCCTTTAGAGAGCGGTGCTCCTGCTCTGTTTTCTACTTGTTTGATTCTTGTTTGATGTTAGGCAATCGTTGTTGTTCTTGGGCAGCGAGAGGAAGAAGAAGGCTTAGATCTGGCCTTCAGGCGCGAGGTGTGCGGATCGAGGTCTCCTTCTTGTTGTTTATACTATGTTCCTTTCTTCTTGGAGGACCAAGGGCAGCAGTGCAGTTTTTATAGATGAAATTGAGGGGTGGAGAGAGGATTTAGGCGACATATTTGGGGCCGTGTGTAATTTGGGATTATCTGTTTTTCTTTTCCTTCGTGTCGCCCGGGCCCTCGACTCACTGAATCAGAGGTCTAGCGCCCATATCGGGACTTTCCAGGAGACCGTTTTACCCTCTTTCTTCCCTTCCGTTTTTAAACATGTAAATGCGAGCACATTTCCATACACAATCTAATCTATATTTCATCCATACTGAAACAGAGTTTATTTAGATTATTCAAAATAGTTTAAAAGATAATACAAAAATGCGCTTGTACCATTTGATAACTCTAGCGAAATTGACTTAAGCTAGTTTTCTTGTGACTCTAGGTTGACACCGCAAAATCGATAAGCCGTAATTTAATTTAAATCAGAGGAATTTAAAAAGAAAAAAAAAAAGATCGGTCGGGTGAGGAAAAGACCGTCCCCACCGCATTGTTCTTAAAAAGAAACCCCCGATTTCTCCTACCGAGAAAAATTCCCAAACCCCAGTCCCGCCTCGACACTGGGAGCTTCTAACCCATGGGAACCACGATCCTCAATCCATTTGAGAAGACCGGGACCCGCCACGACACTAGGAGCTTCTAACCCATGGGAACTACGATCCTCAATCCATTTGGATCCTCAAGAGAAGACCGGGGCCGAAATTACACCGAACCCATGAGCCGGTATATAAAAATCCCCGAACCTCAATCCCCCCGACACTAGGAGTTTCTAACCCATAGGAACTACGATCCTCAATCCATTTGAGAAGACCGGGCCGAATTACAATCAACCCATGAGCCGGGTATACCAAACCGTAGCCCTAGGCCGGACAATCAAACCCCTGGGTCGGGTATACCAACCAGCCCACAACTCGATCCATACATGACCTCAGCGAAGCTCTTAACTAGTGCTTTGGCACACGGACCGACGAGAGAATTTTTTCTAACCACAAATAATTCTCTACCACGGGATTCAACTCAAGCCCTATAGAGTGTCGGGCTGAGTATCCTAACCATTAGGTTAGGACCCCTTTGGCGAGGAATTTAGGATTTGTGCCTATTACATTGAGAGTTTGTACTTACTTACACTAGTTCATTGTTGAATCTGCAGTATTCTGGTTGTTTTGGTATAAAGTGGCTGCCACATAGATGACTTAAGGGCCTCTAAAAAACATAGATGAGATAGCTTAACTTTTTTATCAACCACCACGAGTAGATTATTGTGTGGGCTCTGGACAATCATAAGAAACTCTTATGTTCATCCCCACCAATGGAGGTAAAGATCAACTCTAGTGAATTTGTGGCTATTGGTGTACCTCGTGATTAAGCTAACCCATCTCATGGCGAAGCCAAGCTTGAGGGCTTGTTGAGCTAGTAGAGGAGTGGATGATCCTTAGACACAGCACAATGGGGTCATATGTAGCCAGCAAGTTACCAACGCCGGGGAAAATCTTGTGTCTTCCTTTGTGGTTTTGCGCCCACTACATGTGTGTTCTTTTCTTTGTGCAATCTTTTTGTGTAGTCATTCTTGCTAGAGTAGCTAAGTAACTTAGTACCTTGTTTGAGTAGATGAGTAACTTCCTTGTGGTTTGCTTCACTGTAAATAGTCTGTGTACCTTTTGCTACCAAACTTGCGTAGGCTTGTTCTTGTTTTGGTTTGTTTACTAGTTATTTGTCGATTTTTTCGATCATATTGTTGTCTAACTTGTTTGCCGAAGTGTTATGTCTTGATCGAAGAAATTTTAAATACGTTATTCATCCCTCTTTGTCATAATGGAACAAATCATTTTGCATGACGACTCTTGGAAGAGAGAGAAAGGAAGAAGCTCAGGGAGAGAAGAGATGGAGTTGACATGTAAAACATGCCACATCATCATACAAGTACGGGTCTATATCCATTTGGATTGGCTTGTAGACACAAACAAAGACTGAGGATGAAATGGATAGATCCCTTTACAAATTTGAGTAACACGTATGGATTTGGTTTTCTTTTGTACCCGAAAGAGAGAACTGTCTCAGCTTTTGCTTGAACTCGTTCAAAAAAAAAAATGTGTACTTCTCCACCGCCTAACTCTGCATGTTAGATCATGCAAGTACGTGTGCAACAAAAACAACCAAGCCAAACTTTGTTCTTGTGCGGGGCCCATATGAGCTCCCTTGAATTGTGTGTGATCCCTATTACATATTCACATGCCTACGCTTGTTTCTGTTCTATCTCTCTCTCTCTCTCTCAGTTCCACGGTTACAGTACATGCGCCATGGATGGTTGTTGAGATATGAAAATGAAACCATGACCGATCGAGGAGCTTGGCATGGGTCTTGTTTGGTTTAGAGCTGACAAAGTTTGATTGGACCAGGCAACAAATCCCAAGCGTTGCATTTTTTGAAGCCCTGGGTGGCGATTGATGCCTGGCCAGAAAGTCGGCTAGGCCACCTTAGGCCCAAGCCGATCTAAGTCGGCTAAACCGGCTCACCCTGTTTTTAGCCCTCTAGGCCTGAGAAAACTGGTTTAGCCAGCTCCCAAGTCGGCTAAGGTGACTTTCCTGCTGTTTTGACTCTTAACATGCTGACTCCATGTTGAACAAATTATCACTGACTATAATTTTTTCGTGATCGAAATTATTGACAAATTTTTCAGACTCTGCTTTATAGGGACCGGCCTTTTTATATCAAGGGACATGGCATAGTGCCTTCTGTTTTTCTTCATGCCTTTTTAGGGTAACTTTGATCATGTGGGTGAAGTCCGGTCCATGCAAGCAAAATCCAAAGACTAATTTGCAAGAGAATAGAAAAGAATATATAGTAAATTTCTTTTTATCTCACCATCCAGAGAGCCACCCCATTTTTTCCAAAAAGCATGTATCGGCAAGATTTTTCATCAAGTAGAAGTATCAGAGAGCTTACACATATTTCTAGCCTCAGAGACTGATAATTTGTCATATGCAACGACTATCTAGAATGTATGAGCTATAGAGGTTGGATTTTTTCTTATTTGAGGTGAGACATTCCTTCTCATAGGTACAGTACTCTCTGAATACCACCTTTATCATGAAGATAGCAACATAGTGCTCATCATCGGGGCTAGAGCATCAGCGGTGGCAAGCAGGGGTCGGTTCGATCCGGGGCCCCACCGTGGACGCGACATCTTCTTGCTACCAGCTTCACAATTGAGAGAAGCGATTCTGAGTCCAATGAATGGGACCCACACGCATGTGAACTCCAACCGCCGCTCTCCTCCGTATGGATCTCGTGGGTCCGGCCATATCCTCCATCACACGTGTTCGACGGTGCCGCCCCCCGATGTCCTATGAGAGCGCCAAGGCCGCCTTACCTGGGCTACGGCGTTCTCGCCGCCGCCGCTACAGGTGGCGGCTCGCGTGGCCCGACCTAGGGGCTCGGCCCGGTACGGCGGTCGCGGCGCCACGCCCCTCGAATCCTGGGGGGTGGCTCTCTCAGGCCGGGCGGTCGCGTTCCTCCTCCCCGTCCCGTGGCGGCTCTCCATCGGCGGTGGCGCGCCCCTTTCCTCCAGGTCCGGCGGCGGGCATGCCCGGCCTTCTGGCCGGGCGGCGGTGGCGGCTAATGGAGCAAACAGTAGTGGGGGATGAGGAGGAAGGGGCCAGGTCGGGGAAGGATCGATGTTTCTCGTGTCGGGCGCGGAGCAACCGCAGGGGAGAGAAGAAGATGGGTGAGAGAGAGGAAGTCGATATCTTTATTCCTTCGACCCTGCCGATACAAGGGATCGGTGTTCATCAAACCGACGGCGTAGCCAGGTGATAAGACTGGTGATAGATGCATTAATTACATTCAAGACTGCCTAATTCCCGCATTAATCAAGTGGCGTTCGATACAATAAATGTTTTATGCAATGTCTTGTCATATTAGCAAAACATTGAACTTTTTAGTGTGAAACTTAATTAGCTTGTACTCTTAAATTAATAGAATTAATTTTAGACTTAATGTTGGCTACAAAGCATTAGCACGAGTAATACACTAGTAAATTTAAAGACACCGTATGAGTGTGGCAGAGTAACAATCTCATCATCTCACAAAAATAAGACACCAACTTATTTTTGATTGGCCGGCCGGGCTGGTTCTTCACCAGAGCCGGCCCGCGCGACAACGAGTTTCCTCGAGCAGATAAGATCCACCGCTGAAGACCAACTCCTGGACGCCACGCACTGGACGAGCCGGGCACCGTCGTGTCGAGAAGAAAGCACGACGACGTACCGTGCCCTACCGGGTTTATGATTGATGACACTAGACGGATGGACGGGCCATTGGATGCACGAGTCTCTGAGCCATTGGATGCGGGCCGAGGGACGCGTCAGAGATCGATCGATCAGCAAGTACGCCGTAGAGTCCACACACCAGCATATGCTAGAGGACGGCGAAATCTCTAGATCGAGCTTGAGTCAGCACTCAGCAGGTTGCGTGGTTACCGGCGCCGGCGCCGGCGCGGCCTCATCATGTACTTCTTTTACGCGCTGGTGATAAGATGTTGTCAGCACTCAGCGGGTTGCACGCATAATGTCGATCGAGCCTACCCGTAAGATATTTGTTGGCGACAAAGCTTCATCAGTTGATGATTAGGCCCGGAAGACTGAATGGATCTTTGTCAAGATGCACTGTAATAATGGTGTACGGCGTGGTTACTATCGATCGGTCCTGATTCCATGAACAAAACTACGTGCTCACTCTGTTTTACTCCGTAGATTGTAGGCTCCTGGATGTCTAGATACATAGTGAAAGCTATGTATGTAGAAAAAGAGCTTTTGTTACGGTGCACAGGAGGAACCACGACATATTAATTAGGAAATCAATTAATTACAATCAACAGCAATTTAGTACTTGTGTTTAATCTCCAACTCGCAAGGAAGTTTCTCCATATATATCCTTGTGCTGCCTGCCCGCCTCCTGCCTGCCTCGCCGGGCATGCTTCCACCCCCACCCCCCACAAATAATAATTCACAGCCAACTCACGGCTCACCACCCGCCTTTGCCGCCCCTCACCACCCCGCGTTCTAGGGTCTCCTTCCACCTTTACCTTAGGGTTGTCGACGCCTCACCACCAACATGCGGCCAGTTGTCCTAAAAGAATAGATTTCTTGAATAGTCTTAAATAACTTTGACCAAGCTAGAAAGAAACTAGCATTGATGTTATCAAATTATAATTATTAGATTTCTCATAGAAAGTATTTACATAAGGTGCTCATTTTATATCATAAAATGTTGTTAATCTTTTTCTATAAAGTTAGTTAAATGGCACAAATGTCATGTGCCGCCAAGCAGAGGGCCCAAAAAGGGTCTCACAAAGCTCCTAAAAGGCCGGCCCAAAGAGCCTGGGAGAGGGAGGAGGCACAAGACGCTACAAGCCGGCCACGTCACGCCACCGCCATCAAGCTTTGCTTCCTCAAGTAAGCAATCTTATTTAGGGAGGTAGAAATAGATTAGGAAATAAAAGAGAGATCTTACTTTTTCATGCAAGTCTTCCTGTGACTATAAAATACAAGTGAGATGTAATCGCTTGAATCTTAAAAGAAAAAAAAGGGGTAACACCCAACAGCTCTCCAAGCCCTAGGCTCTCTCTCCTTCATAAAAACGCTGCCGCCTCAACCCGCAACGGTCACGCCGCCTCACCGCCATTATTGGCCAGGCGCGCCCACGCCGTTAGCCGCCCCTCGCCCTACTATCGCCACCTCTCTCCCTCCCCAACCGCCCCTAAGGCCAAAAAGCCGCCGCTAGCACGCCGCCCGAAATTCTATGTTTGGTTTTTGGAAATTGATGACATTTGTGGACTAATCCTTTGCCTAAGTGATGACTTTGAGATAGGATTAGAATGATGACAAGGAGTGCGATGATCATGAACATGGACAATGATGGTGGACATGATGGATCACAAAGCTCGAGATCGCTTGAGGAACCCGAGATCAAGGCAAAGGTATCTTGATAGGGTTTTTTCCTTTTAGTGATCAAAACACGATAGAGTGTGTGATCACATTATAGGATAGATAGCCGACTATCAAGAGGAATGCCGACAATCCTTTCGCTGGTGAAGTGCTTCTAGGTCCAATTGACTTGCATGCTGCATTTAGGACATGAGAGCACTAACTTCGATCTTTCCTAACTTATCGACGCGCTAACATTGCTGATAACGTGGTCATCTTGACGTGTTGGCAACCCTTGGCAAGAGGCGAAGCAAGGTTGAAGCAAAGAGCAAAGAAAAAGATGAAGATTTGTCAGCCCAGTGAGGTGACCGGACGCTACCGGCGTGATCGACGCACCCCACCGGGTGCACCGGTGGTCGGGTCCGATCAAAATAACGTAGAGCTTGTTTTCCAGCTGGCCGATTCCGACGTGACGCAGACCGAAGCACGACCGAACGTGGACCTGACGATGAAGCAGACGCCACCGTGGCCTAAAGTTTGCCTGATGCGGGATCGAGCACCGACGGGACCCTAACCGACCCGCCGGTGGTTCCGGCCAAAGGCCCCACAAAGCCGCTAGAGAGCAAATTTTTAGAGCAACGGCTCTATTTCGAGGGGAGCTCTATATATACTTGATGGCCGGGTTCTTGGAGCTCTCTGCACATTTGAACACTCTAACTTGCTAGTGAGCTTGTGAGACTCCTCTCCACTCATCTCCATCCATAACTCAAATTCTTGGTGAGATTGAGAGCGATAGAAGTGCATTGCATCATCGGTTGCATCTAGAGGCACTTCATCCTGGAGAAGCCGCGGGATTCTTGTTTTCTTGGGAATTTGCCCTGCTCCCCTAGCGGCTTGGAGCAAGAGACGGTGTTGAGCCTGGGCTGGAGCTTGTTTGAGGCCACACCGGCAGATTGTGAGGGGTCGCTCCTCGCTCGAGATTCGCGAAAGGAGCACTAGTGGATTGCTCGTGGCTTGTTGACCCTCTCTTGTGATCGCTTTTGCTTGAGCTATAGGGATTTGGCACCACCTTATTGCTTAGCATACGCCAAGTGAGTGTGTCGCCACAACGGGACTTAGCGTGCTCTGCAAAACACGTGAACCTCGGTGGAAAAATCATCGTGTCACTTGTTCTTGCTCGCTGGAGATTTCTTGGTGATCACGGTGATTGGCTTCAACATCTAATACTACACCTATGTGGTATTGTATCCTGGCTTCCTTTTCAATTACTTTGGTAGCATATGTAACACCCCCCGTGTTACTATTATTAAAATATGACATGTCATCATGATCATTGCAAAGAATGCATGTTTAGCTCACTATGTCTTGCATTGAACTAAAATGAGTTTATTTTATGTTTGGTTTCACCGTCGGGTTGAAAAGACGCTGAAAGAATCGAATCCGAAGTTAGCCCCCTTGTCGGAAACCCTAATTTCTTTAAAACCCTAGTTTTGTCCCTCTTTTCTTTATTTCAAAATTTATCAAGAATTTTAGGGTGGTCGCCACAAAAGTGAAATGGTAGAGTTTTCAAAAGTTGAGCAAAGTTGGTATTTAGAGTTTTCAAAGTTTAGTTCAAAATTTTAAAGTAATTTTGAATTCGACAAAAACTCTTTTTACCCCCTTTCCTTTATTTCAAAATCTAAGCATAAATTTGTCAAAAACTTCCTAAAGCTAGTTTGTAGATCTTTTTCTTGATGAACAAATGATATGAACAAAAGTTTTTCAAGTTTTTAAGTAATTTTAAAAGTAATTTGAATTCAAATCTATCCGCTTTTTGACTCATTTCAAAAAAAGTCATATTTAGAGACCTAATTTGAAAATCTTCCAATCATGGAAAATTGTAGATCTTGAAATTTTAAATCAAGCTTGCTTTTGAGTTTTTCGCTACGTTTCAAATTTGGGAGAATTTGATCAAATTTGAAGTTAGGCTCTCACGCTGTAAAGAATCCGACTCTCCTCTCCTTTTGCCACCACCGGCGTTGAGCTTTCCGCCGTCCCACCGGCCATCCCTTCTCGCCCAAGCACCGAGGGAGCTTCGCGACGACCTCGCCACCTGTCCGACCTCCCTCTCCTATAAATAGGCCGCCATCGCCGCTTTTTTTCTTTTTCGAAAAACCGCCGCCACCGAATCACCTCCGTCACGCCGCCGTGAGCGCCGCGTTGCTTCACCTTTTTGCCAAACCCGCTAGCCGCCAGCTTTCGCAGCCTCCTTTGCGCGCAAGATTTGGAACCCGGCCGCGACCCACCTCGCCGTCGGAACCGCCAGCGCCACCCCATCTTCTCCTGCGCCGGCCGGATCGCCACCGCCGCTCGACCTGCGCCGTCGTCACCACCGTGGTGAGTCTCCACCGCACTTCATCGCGTTTTCCCTTCATCTTGAGGTTGTAGTCGCTGATTGGCTCCTCCTTTTTCCCGTAGCCGACCTCGTGGCACGCTCGAACACCCCATCCGCGACCGCC
>JADLZK010004262.1:0-38782 GCA_015847255.1 Hyparrhenia diplandra | reverse complement strand
GTACAATAATAATAAAACGATCATGCGTCGAGATGCTCTATCAGGTGTTGATCCTGATTCTAGATGACTTTGACTTGCACGAGGATATGGGTTATTTTTTTTTTTTTCGAACCGGGGATCCCCATTTCCATTAGGAAATACTACTGCGCACGAGGATATGATTATGAATAAAATATGGAATCTACTTAGCTTCCGTCATTCCTACTGAGTTCAGAAGATTTGTGTTGACAACAGAGACGAACCAAAAATCCGCATGACTTAAAATCATGCTCGCTTGCCATTAAAGAAAATTCTATGGTCCCCAATGAACCAGTCCAACTGATGCTCATGAGTCATGATGCATTTCCTTCGTCACCCTGTCAAGCTCGTGTTTGCCCCGGGGCGGGTCTCGACCAGTTCCTCATCGTGCAAGCCCAAGCCCAATAAGAACACCTATTCCTTTATGGGCCTAGGAAACTGGGAAGCACGCCAAGACGGGCCTTGCGAATTTTCTGAGCAAGTTCTAGAGACTGCCAGGCGGCACGACTTCGCTCGGCGGCGCCGTTGCGCCGCCATCTGGCAGCCTACTGCAAATCTGAAATGCCAATTCCAGCGCTGCCGTAGCGATCGAACGCCGCCGCTCCGGTGAAATCCCCTCAAAAAAAAGGGGAAAATTACACACAACATGAACTGCTTGAAGAACTCGCGCTCCGTCCTCTCGCGGCTCCTCCGCCACAGGCCCCATGTAGCCGCGCCGCCGACGTCGACGCAGTCGCCGGCCTCGCGGTACCACTACTACGCCTCCCGCGTCCTGCGCGACAAGCCAGCCATCTCCCGACCGGTTCCTCAGCCGACGCCGCCGCAGTTGCCGAGACCTAGGCACTACTACACCTCCCGCGGCGGCAGGAGGTCGTCCACTTCAACCGCCGCCGCGGTGGGTCCCGGTGGTACCACGACCCGCGGAAGCTCACGGCGGCGGTCCTCATCACCAGCGGCGGGGCGGTCGCCTTCTACTTCGGCCATTTGGAGACCGTGCCCTACACCAACCGCTCCCACCTCGTCGTCCTCTCGCCGAGCCTCGAGCGCCAGCTCGGCGAGACCCAGTTCGCCCAGCTCAAGAAGGAGTTCGGCCCCAAGATCCTGCCCCCGCTCCACCCCGACAGCATCCGCGTCCGCCTCATCGCCTCGGAGATCGTCCGCGCCGTCCACCGTGGCTTCTCCGGCCACAACCGCCACGCCGCCTCCTACGGAGAGGACGCCTCGTATGGGTACGGCGGCATCGCCGACGACCTCACCATCAGGAACCGCGACGCCGATGCTACTGCAGCGATGCTCGGTGCTTCCCCGACAAGGACGCGAGCGCTGCCGTGGCGGCCCAACGAGACGACGAGGTTCTGGATGACAGGTGGGTGACCGAGAGCCGGAGCCGTGGTAAGGCACGCGGGGCGCAGCCGCAGACGGGCACCTCGACGGGCTTAATTGGGAGGTGATCGTTGTCAAAGATGACATCGTCAATGCATTTTGCCTGCCTGGTGGCAAGATTGTAGTCTTCACTGGATTGCTTAACAAGTTCAGGGCCGATGCTGAGGTTGCTACTGTGCTTGGGCATGAGGTGAGGTCCTTGGTCTGCAAGGTTAATCTTTGGATTTCGGTGATTGCAGAGGATTGGAACTAACTTTGTGGCCCTTTTTGTAGGTTGGGCATGCTATTGCTGTATTGCAAGGCACGCCGCTGAGCAGATCACAAAGAACCTCTGGGTGGCAATCCTGCAGATTATCATCCTTCAGTTTATTTACATGCCAGACTTGATAAATACGGTGTCAACACTCCTCCTCAGGCTGCCCTTCTCACGAAGGTATGGCTTCTCCATTTCATGTTGCTCGTTGTGATGCATTCTGGATACGATAAGCTTCATGTGTTACTGAATGATGAGGCACACCTAATAACCTAATATTCTAAATAAAAAGCGAGTAAAATGCAACATTGAGCTCTATAAGTAGATCTCAATGTTGCTATGTGTGATGCATTGTGTCAGCTTCCTTGAATTAGACATGCAACAAAGTAGCAGGGCCATCTTAATATGTCAGCTCATTGTATGGTTGTAACACTGGTCGGTGAACATATAAGCAAAGGTATCAAAACAGAACAGGTCCTTTTGTTGTTATTGACACCAGTTGTGTAGGTGCATTAGTATCAGTTGCCAATTGACATAACAGCTTCTTTGAACTTTGAAGATGTCTGTAAATTTCCATTCACATTTTTAGGTTATTAGCCCTTTTGTGGATAGGCAGTTGACATAAAGAAATTAAGATATTCAGATGATTTTTCCAGGACCCAGCACATACTACTTACATTTCTATGAACTAATAGTCACTCTTGACACTATTATGACTCCTTGTGACTGGCACTATTAGAAATGAGGTCATAACTATTGCCCCAATAGGCCAACAGGGGTATTGGAGAGAGGCCCGTGCCTAAGTTTCTCGCTTTTGTTTTCTTGGCATTGTTTTTTTTCACACAAATTTTCAAACGAGTGCCTTCCCTTTTGCTTTGGGAAGTAGATCCAATAAGCATGGAAGTAGCATAGAGAATGATCTCGGCAGACTATCTTGGAATGGCTTTGCTGCCAATCTAACAAAACCACTTATAATGATATCCTTTTAGCTCAACCACTGGAGCTTCACCTTTTAGGTATTTATAATCGAAGTATGCTGTTTGAATTTCTGACAAAATTTCTTGTAGCTGGATGCTTCTGAAATTTTTTGAGTATGTGAAAATTGGCCATTTGAAAGATGGACTAATCTATTGTGATAATTGAGTGGCTTTTACTTTGATGGCAATAGTTTTCCATTTTACTCAATTGCCCATGCTTGCCATGAAAATTTACTTCATGGCTATTTGAAAGATCTTACCTTGAGTAAATATGGAAAGCTATTGCCATCAAAGTAACAGCCACTTAATTATCACTATAGATTAGTGCGTATTTCAAATGGCCAACCTCATGGCGGATTCCTTTATTCCAGCCTATTCCCTAAGTAGGATAGTTTCATTGTGTTGTGTTATTGATAGTATCGCTCTCAAAGCTAGGAAGGAAAGGTATTGTCAGAGCAAGCTTATTTACTAAAATCCTAGCAAGGGGAACAAGTAGAGTACTTTACGCTACTAGTGTGTTTACCAGGAATGCTGGAACTCGCATGAGAGATAGTCATATAGTCCTTGAAACATTATCACTTTAATCGGTTGGACTCATAGCAAAGAGTTTGAAGCTTTAATACCTCTCCTGTTTGAGTCAGGATTGAAGTTTGTCCAGACATGCCAAGTAGAGAGGTTCAAACTTCTCTTCTGCTAATGATAATATGACATGCCAAGTTGAGGCTTGGACAGTGGTGAATTGGAATCTTATGTGAGGAGGCTCACTAGAGTAAATATGTACAGCTTTTGCCATTAAAGTAACAGCCACTCAATTATCACTATAGATTAGTGTGTATTTCAAATTGCCAACCTCATGGTGGATTCCTTTATTCCAACCTATTCCCTAAGTAGGATAGTTTGATTGTGTTGTGTTATTGGTAGTATCGCTCTCAAAGCTAGGAAGGAAAGGTAAGGTCAGAGCAAGCTTATTTACTTAAATCCTAGCAAGGGGAACAAGTAGAGTACTTTACACTCCTAGTGCGTTATCAGGAATGCTGGAACTCGCATAAGAGATAGTCATATAGTCCTTGAAACATTATCACTTTAATCAGTTGGACTCATAGCAGAGAGTTTACCTCTCCTGTTTGAGCCAGGATTGATGTTGGTCCAGACATGGGTCCAGACATGCCAAGTAGAGAGGTTCAAACTTCTCTTCTGATAATTACAATATGACATGCCAAGTTGAGGCTTGGACAGTGGTGAATTGGAATCTTATGTGAGGAGGCTCAGTGGCCAGTTACTTTTGTTAGCTTTAGTTGCCTTTATGCCTGTTAATAGTTTGACACTCTGGCTACCTAAATACATCTGAAATGTTCGCATCAGGTGAGAAGTATTGAAAAATAACTTCTTCATTGCTAGGATTGGTTAGTCAGCCGCCTCACACCTTTCCCATATGACTTGCTTCCTGTCTGTCCATCTTCAGTAGAAGCCTTCTTCACTTCTGCTATTCAGAAATAACTGGCTTCTCAGGAGGTTAACTAAGTCATATTACAAAAATCGATTTGACTGTGTGCCATTCGTTTATCTACCTTGTTGCCTCCTGGAAGCTCTCCTGACACTGTTTTTTTTTTTTTTTTGAGCATCTCTCCTGACATTGCTATGTCCCTGCAGAATGGAGATAGAGGCTGACCACATTGGGCTCCTGCTGCTTGCTGCTGCTGGTTACGATCCACGTGTTGCCCCTTCAGTGTATGAGAAACTTGGAAAGATCGGAGGTGATTCGGCATTGAATAACTACCTCTCGACTCACCCGTCCAGCAAGAAGAGAGCGCAGCTTCTGTCGCGAGCCAGTGTCATGAACGAGGCACTGGAACTGTACAGGAGGTTAGTGCCGGCCAAGGCACTGAAGGTTTCCTCTAGATTCTGGGACTTGCTCCTCTGCTTGCTTCAAACGCCTCACGAAGCTGCACAAGTGACGGCCTGTGCATTGGCGTTCTGAGTGGTTCAGATCGCGAAGATTTAAACTGTACTTTTGTCCTCGTTATTTCCAGTTGTTGTGAGCCGAACGGGCCCTCGTCGTTCCCCAAGCAGAAGCGTAGCTGCTTTTCATTTGTCATTAGGAAAAAGAAATAAATCAGTTCATATATTGTCAATAATTGTTAGTTGACAGCAGCTTCTGTTTCCAGTGTGGTTTTGGTCCACTCATATGCTGATGGCTCAACCGGAAAATGATTTGAGTTCCAGCAAAAGATCATCACATATCGTTCCCTCTTGGTTTCTTGACGTGCCTATGTACTTGTGTATTTGTCTCCGTCCATAAATGAATTCCCGTGTATTACTCTAATTTCGTATGTACGCAAACATGACATTAGGATTCCAAATCTGCACCATCATTCGGCAGTGGTACATGACAAACAATATCTAAGACCAGTCTCAATGGGGTTTCATAAGTGTTTTATGCGCATTAAATAGGACGTCACATCAGCCAAGTTTATTTTTTTCATGAAACTCGAGGAGAGAAGGGAAAAAGTTTCATCTTGGTGAAACTCTCTTGCACGAATACCAACTATCTTTGAGTCATAAAATTAAATGCCTATGAAACCACAAGATGAAAAACTCTCCATCGAGAATAGGGATTTCATTTAAGTTTCATTTCATTTTATATGACATATAAGCAGTCTTTAAACAGCAAAATGAAACTCACCGTTGACTAGCCTAAGCTTTCTTGGCGATGATACACACGGCCAGCAGACAAGCTGGTAGGTTGGCACTGGTAAGAGTCATGAGTGACTAGGCTGCACCCCGTGTCGCTTCCGCCGCATTTTTCTCTCATCGGAGACGCAGATTGATGCGATGCCATATACTCCAGTTTTATTTGTCTGAGAACATGATGCTAAATAAAAGTATAAAATGCTACGGTTATCCGGTTGATCAACTCTGTGGCGAGCAGGAATCTTATTGCGCGCGCGTGTGCGCGTGGCACGAGTAGGGAGTGGGGAAGCAGCGCTGGGAGGACGGATGTACATGGGATTTTTTTCCAGAAACAATCTACAAACTTTAAAATGTAATAACTTTCTACTCAAGCATCTATTTTACATTTTGTTTGCACCATTAAATTAACTACGACGAGATCTACAAAAAGTACGGAATAATTTTTTCCGCTGATAAAGTTTTTTGCGTTTAGGAGTATAAAGTTTCACATGCTGTAGTATAAAGTTTATAAATATGGAGGACGAAGTTTTGAAATTTAAAGTTATATTTTTGGATGTACAAAGTTCATAGCATTTCATTAGAAAGTTTGAAATGAGCTAGTATAAAGTTCTTGAATTTAGGTGTAGAGTTTGGAAATCTCAAAGTTTTGAACCTATGAGTACAAGTTTTATAATGTTTGCTGAAATTAGGGTATAACTTATTAACTGAGATTAGGATTCATAGCGCCGCTGATATTAGGGTTTAATGTATTTACTGAGATTAGGGTTCAAGGCGATTGTTGAGATTAGCTTATAGAGCATTAACAGCACACTAGGGTTTATGACATTTGCTGAGATTAGGGTTCAAGAAGTTTGCTGAGATTAGGATTCAGGGCATTTGCTGAGATTAGCGTTCATGGCATTTGCTGAGATTAGCGTTTAGGGTGTTTGCTAAGATTAGGTTTCATAGCGTTTGCTGAGATTAGGGTTCATGACGTTTACTGAGATTAGGGTTCATGGCGTTGCTGAGATTAGGGTTCATGGCTTTGCAGAGATTAGGGTTCATAGCCTTACTAAGATTAGGGTCCATGGCTCTTGCCGAGATTAGGGTTCATGGCGTTGGTGAGATTAGTATAGAGCATTTTCAGAGATTTGGATTCAGAGCGTTTGATGAGATTAATGTTAAGAGCGTTTGTTGAGATTAGGGTATGTATCGTCTATTGAGATTAGGTTTTAGAGCGTCTACTGAGGTTAGGATTCAAGGAGTTTGCTGAGATTAGTGCTTAATAAGTATTTTGTTAGTATATTATTAATATATTGTTAGTTTATTATCGTCTATTGAGATTAGAGTTCATGACGTTTGCTGAGATTAGGGTTTAGAGCGTTTACTGAGATTAGAGCGTAGGGCGTCTGCTGAGATTAGTATATGGAGCGTTTACTAACATTAGGGTTTAGAGCGTTTGCTAAGATTAGAGTTAAGAGCGTTTACTGAGCTTAGAGTTTAGATCATCTATTGAGGTTAGGTTTCAGGGCGTGCTGAGGTTAGGATTTAAGGAGTATTATAGAACATAAAGTAGTATGGATTTTGAAAATAGCACTTTTGCATCTATATGGATTTAAAGACAAAAAGTATATTAGAAAATAGTGGCCTAAAAAGAACTAGACAAGAGAAGCTAAAACAGCCCAAGACATTTAAAGACAAAAAAAAACTAGACATGATAAGTCAAATGGGCTTGGGCTGAAGGTGGACTGGGGACTGTACAACGACTCATGCCTCGGCTGAGTGGACCTCGCGTGCCGCTAACTCACTACAGCGCGCGCTGCTAACCCTCCTGATGCGCGCGCGCACAGTAAGACAACCCCTATGCAAGTCCTCCAAGTTCTTTTTTCCCTCTCTTATGCAGCGAGTCTGATATACCTTAAACTGATAGGTTGAGATTAAATGAGAGAATGTATGTTCTTCCCATATTGCTGCCTGGAAGCATATGGCTTGGGGTTTAGGGTTTCCCAGTAACCTTCCTTATGGCACATATCTTAGTTTTTTCGTGTGTTGGCATTTTGCTGGCTAGAGACCTCAATTTGGCCCCGAAGAACAAGGATGTCTGTATGGCATTTTGCAAATCTTATCTGAATGTTGTTGCAATTAGCTTTATGTTAGAAGGACATTGTGAATTGCAAATGTTACGGCATATTGCGAATCATATCTCAATGTTGTAGCAATAAACTCAAGTAAGGATGATTCAGTTCAGTACGATTCCAATCTGGGTGCAGTTCCATAAGATCCCTTTCTACCTCCTATCAAAGAACCTTGCTGCAAAAGTAGGTGAGATGGTGGGTAAGGTCCTCCTGGTGGATCTCAACTCTCATGGAAACATCAGTGAAAATTTCATCAGAGCAAGAGTCCTTCTGCCACTCCATTCTACCCTCCAAAAGTTAATCTCCTTGATCGATGAGGAAACAGATGAGGAAGTGATAACACATCTACGGTATGAACGCCTCCCAAATTTTTGTTTGTACTGTGGACTGATTGGACACAAAGAGCTCCAGTGTTTTGCACTAGAGGCAAAAAGAAGAACCAGATACACAGTTGAGCTTTGCGTCCCTCCGGTCATCCAAGGCGACCCCCAGTCGTGGCTCATGTTAGAGGGGCTAGTGAGAGGGCCAAACAGAGGAAGCCAGTACAAGCACAACAAGGAGGCCCAAGCTCTACAACATACGGCAGTAGAGGAGGTGGCCACTGGTGTGGCCAACTTGCTCATGATGGACAAAATCAACTCCACCTCGATGACAGAGACATCCAAGCTAGTAAACAGCTCTAAATTGTGTTTCAATTTAGGGGAGCAGATTGTAAATTCTTCTGCAGTCCTTGCTAGTGAAAGAGTCCTTTCTAAACATCCTTCTAGAGATAGTTGTGAGGGGAAAGAACCTTGTAATCCTACTCTGTACAAAGCAAAATCTGTAACAGATGAAGGAAAAAAAAGGACAACAGGCACTCGGGGACTAGGCCAGACCATGCTACAACCACCATGATGCAGAAGAAAAGTTCAGAAACCAAAGCTGCAACTCCTCCTGAAGCTACACTTCCAGAAAGTATGTCAACAAAAAGAAGACAGGAAAGTCGGTCAGGAAAGCTAACACAGGAGAGTTTGAAGATCGAAGCAAAATGATACCACCTGTAGAACATGATCAGACCAACTTGTACAATCAAAGTGCAAAAGATTTAGGCCTCCTACTCTGTCTGAATGTCTAGGAGAGGAAGGACTCAAAAGACTGAGAGAGAGATGGAATTGGTCAGTTTTGGGGATAACACCCATGACAATACAGAGTCTGTTTCTATGGGAAGGAACATAACAGTGGAAGAGGAAAAGAAAGGAGAAGGTGGTTTGAAGCTACCAGGCATGGGGCTCCCGGTCAATTGCCAGGCACCATGAGTATCCTAAGCTGGAACTGCCGGGGCTTGGCCGCGCCCCGACAGTTTAGGAATTGATCCTTGTGCAGACATGCATGCCAAGTGTGGTGTTCATCTCCGAGGCCACACAAAGAGATTACACTGTGAAAGGGCTCCACTATCGTCTTGGTCTAAATAATGTTTTAGTCTTGGCAGGAAAAGGTAAGGGTGGTGGTCTTGCCTTGTTCTGGGATGACAATGTTTCTGTAGAGCTGAAAAAGATAGAGCCTCACTTCATTGATGTAAACATTGTTTTTCCGCCATATGCAATAAAATGGAGATGTACCTTTGTCTATGGTGAAGCTCGTGTTCAGGATAGGCACCTTACGTGGGATTTACTAAAAAGAATTAAGCCTATGGAGTCTGGCCCATGGCTTATGATGGGTGACTTTAATGAAACCATGTGGCAGCATGAACACCTCTCTGCTTCACATAGAGGAGAAAAACAAATGAGAGATTTTAGAGATGTGTCATCTGACTGCAACCTCCATGATCTAGGATACCACGGTTTACCTTGGACTTATGACAACAAACAGGATGGCACAAAAAATGTTAAGAGCAGAATTGATAGGGCTATTGCTTGTCCAGCATGGTCTAATGCCTTCCAAGATGCATCGCTAAAGCATATTGCAAGTTTTAGATCTGATCACCTTCCAATCCTACTCAACGTGTTCAATACACAAAATTTCAGAAAGGTAAAGCAATGCCACAGATATGAAGCCTATTCGGAAAGAGAACCAAGTATGAATGATACTATTAATGAGGCTTGGCTGAGATAGGGAGGTGTGGAAAACTTGGGCCAAATTGCGTCAAAACTCCAGGAGGTCATGTCTGATTTTTAGAACATGGAGCAAAAACACTATTGGATCTGTGCCGAAGAAAATGGATAAATATAGAAAACGACTAGAGGAGCTCGCACATAGCACAAATCCCACAGACAAACAAGAGAGGAAAAAACTAACTGTAGATATGGAAGAACTCTTTATAAAGGAAGAAATGCTTTGGAGGCAGCGCTGTAGAACCCTATGGCTAAAAGGGGGGGACAAAAATACCAGCTATTTCCACAGGAAAACATCTTGGAGAGCAAAGAAAAATAGAATACTAAGCATCCAGGATGACAATGGTCGAATTGTGTCAGATGAAACACTTATTGGCAAAGTAACAAATGGCTTCATTACTAATCTCTATACAAGAGATCACTCTACGGAACCTGATCCAGTCATTGATAACCTGCAGACAAGAGTAAATGATGACATGAATTTCTCTCTATGCAAGGATTTCTCAGACGAGGAAATCAGTGATGCCTTATTTCAAATAGGCCCTCTAAAAGCACCCGAACCATATGGTTTTCCTACTAGGTTTTTCCAAAGGAATTGGGGTTTGATAAAAAATGATGTAATCAAAGGGAGTAAATCATTTCTTTGCAATGAGTAAAATGCCTGATGGAATAAATGATACAGTTATAGTGCTAATTCCAAAAAATAAAGATGCCAAAGAACTCAAGGATTATATACCTATCAACTTATCCAATGCCATCTACAAGGTGATCTCAAAATGTTTGATGAACAGATTATGACCTCTGCCGAAGGAAATCATCTTTGAAACCCAAAGTGCTTTTATCCCAGGTCAGATGATCACAAACAATGCTATCATTGCTTTTGAATGCCTCCACGTCATCCAACAGTGTCATGACAAAAGAGGGGGATTTTGTGCCTATAAACTTGATCCGGCAAAAGCGTATAATAGTGTTGACTGGAACTATGGCAAAAGCGTATGATAGTGTTGACTGGAACTATGTGGAGAAAGCTTTCCAAAAGTTGGGTTTCCAAAAAAGGTGGACAGATTGGGTTCTAGAATGTATGGGAACTGTCAAGTATTCTGTCCGGCTCAATGGGCGGCTGCTAGATTCTTTCTCTCCCTCGCGCGGTCTCACACAAGGAGACCCTTTATCTCCCTATATTTTTTTCTTTTGGTGGCTGAAGGTCTCTCTACTCTGATTAACAAAGAAATTGTTGATGGTCGCTTATAGGAACTCCATATTTCCAGGCACGCTCTAGGTATTTCCCATCTTTTATTTTGTAATGGCAGTCTTCTTTTTGTGAAAGCAAATGAAGAGCAAGCACAGGTCTGAAAGAACATTCTGAATACCTATGAGAGAAGCACTGGTCAATTAATTAGCAACAACAAATGCAGTGTCTTGTTTGGTCGTAAATGCTTTGATAGTAGTAATACTGAAGCAGTTACTTCTTGTTGGGAAACACAAAATAGAAGCTTTGAGGAAAAGAGAATGGTTATAATATAATATAATTAGCTTCCATCATATTACAGGCGGCGTCCCTTCTGAGTTCAGCAGATTTATCTTGATAACCAAGACGAACCAAAAATCCGCATGAGTTAAAATCAAGCCCCCTTTCCGTTAGAACAATATATGCTCATGATCCTGTCCAACTACTCAATGTGTGGTAAAGAGAAACAAAAAAAACTGATGCTCAATGATTCATTTCCTTCGTCATGCTGTCATGCTCATCAGTTTTTTTTTTGAGAATACGCACCTGTATTAGTTAGTTAAGACAAGTATAAAACGACATACAGGTACATATACACACCGGAGACAGCTGTCCTGACACACGTCGTCGACGCCACCATCTTCCGCCGCCGCCGGAACACCCGCCGCCACCCGGATCCGAGGTCCACCGTCACTTGAAAGCTTTATCGGGCCTACGGATTTGCTCGACCCGAAGATCGAGACAACATCATCTCTTAACGAACATCGGCCGGGGACCTGCCCAGTACCTCCGAACTCGAACCGAGCTTCGACGAATGCCGACAAACGGAACTCGACCCGCTCTCCCGCCAACCGAAGCCAAGAGCCACCTCTACACTGACACTCCTAATAAGGTCTCCGATACCTCTCCGTTGACACCAGAGCGGCGTCGCCGGGGCGAGAAGAGGCCGGAAGATTTTATTCCTCACCGCCTCAGCCACCCGCGGACGCCACGGGACAACGAGGCCGGCGAGGATTGACATCCCCGCAAACCGTTGCTCCACCGACAGAAACGACGGCGAGCAAAACTTGTCATGCTTTGCCGGCACCGAGGGCGAGGCGAAACCCCGGAGAAGCCTCCGTCGTCGCCCATCGGAACCACCGTCTCCAAACAGCCGCCGGCCCCGGCGAAAAAAGCCGCCCGAAATATCGGAACGCCGATCGGATCCATCTTCTTGAATCGCGGACGTCGTCCACCGGAGACGCGCATGTCTTGGAGCGAGGCACGCGAAAGCGATCGCCGATCCGCCCTCGCTCCGCCCTTCTCCTCCACCCGACGCTATTCGTCACCAAAGTGCATCCCACCGCCGCGACGAAGTCCAAAGCCACGCCGGAGTAGCCGCGACAAAAGCCCGAGACGCCGCCCTTACCGATGCCGAGGCCGTGGAGATGGAGGTCGCCCCGCCGCACACCACCGACGCCGCCGGAACCCATCTTGGTCATTCCGCCGCAAAGACACACACGCCTAGCCTCTACCTAAAAACTACTAGCTAAAGCGCACAGAACCCGCCGAAGAGGACCAGGCACACCCTCTCGACGCCCGGCGGACGCCGGAGGAGCAGGGCCGGCCAGCTCAACGGCGGAAACTAGAATCGCCCGGAAGTCGCCCGGGTACTGTAGCGTGGGGAAGGATCGAGAGAAAACGGGAGGAAAAAGTCCGGATTCCCTCCCCAACTATCACGAAAGTTCACTTTTCCTCCCTCAACTCCAAAACCGGGACAAATCACCTCCCTCAACTTTTCAAACCATGCAAATTACCTCCCTCGAGCGGTTTTAAAGGCGGATTTGCTACAGTAACCGCGGTTTTGCTACAGTGTCAGCGGGTTGCTACAGCGACAGTGACTTTTCCTTTTCTTTTTATAAAAATTCCGGTTGAATCTTTTAAAAAATCATAGTAAATCACGAAAAAATCATAAAATAAAAATCCAATTTTGTTGGACTCCACATGATTAGACCTACACATTGAATATATAATATGATATGCTTTAGTACAAAGTTTTTTTGCTACGAAGGTTTTGTCTTTTCTTTTATATTTATTTGGCTGAATCTTTAAAAATTATAGTAAATCACAGAAAAATCATAAAATAAAAAAATCTAATTTTGTTAGACTCCACATGCGCATGTCTACACAGTGAATATATAATATGGTATGCTTTAGTACAAAATTTTGGTTGTAGCTTTAGATCTATGCTTTTTTGTAATTAATTGAAATAATTCGTAGCTGCAACTTCATAATTATTTTGTTGGATTAAAGCATACCATATTATATATTCAATGTGTAGATCTACTCATGTGGAGTCTAACAAAATTAGATTTTCTATTTTATGATTTTTCTATGATTTACTATTATTTTTCAAAGATTCACCAAATAAATAAAAAAGAAAAAGACAAAACCTTCAGAGCAAAAAACTTTATACTAAAGCATATCATATTATATATTCACTGTGTAGATCTAATCATGTGGAGTCCAACAAAATTAGATTTTTTATTTTATGATTTTTTTATGATTTACTATGATTTTTCAAAGATTCAACCGGATTTTTTTGAAAAAAAGAAAACAAAGTCACTGGCACTGTAGCAACCCCGCTGACACTGTACCAAAACCGCGGTTACTGTAGCAAATCCGCCTTCAAAACCTCTCAAGGGAGGTAATTTGCATGGTTTGAAAAGTTGAGGGAGGTGATTTGTCCGGTTTTGGAGTTGAGGAAGGAAAAAGTGAACTTTCGTGATAGTTAGGGGGGGAATCCGACTTTTTCCAAAACGGGATGGCTCGCATCAGTTGCCCCGGGGCAAGTCTCGACCAATTTCTTATCATGCAAGCCCAAGCCCAAGCCCAATAAGAACACCTATTCCTTTATGGGCCTACGGAACTGGGAGGCACGTCAAGACGGGCCTTGCAAGTTTTTAGCAAGTTCTAGAGACTGCCAGCACCAATAATTACTCCCTCTATCCCATAAACAAAAGTCTGTTTTTAACTTTTACAATTCTTGTTTGACCATTTGTCTTATTTAATTTTTTTATATAAATAATAAAGTAAAATGCACCGTAGGTCCCCAAACTATTGGCTCGTTCGATCTCGTCCCTAAACTATTGAATCAACTATCTAGGTCCCCGATCTATTCCCACAGTGCATCCATCGCAAAATACGCCACACGTGCAATGTAATCCAACGTGGTCGTGCCAGAGTGGCAGAGAAAGGGCTTGGTCATTCTAGTTTAGCACAAAAAAACCACCCAGTTTCTTCCTCCTTTCAACTCTAGCGCCATCGCGCTCCCGGAGGCTACGTCGGCCATCGCGGCGGTGGCGGCAGCGGCCGAGGGGGCACATCACCGCACCGCAGGACGCGCGGCGTGCGCGGCGAGTCAATCTAGTCGGTGTTCCTGGTGCCGCGCCGCGTCCAGCGTGGCGGTGCTTGCTCCCCGGCGTAGCGGGGCGGGGGACCCATCTAGCTCGCCGCAACGGGCGCCGGTGCGCGGCAGCGGCGGCGGCGGCGTCCGCGGCGCGCTCGTCGGTCACCAGTGGCGTCCACCCCTTCTCTCTCTAGGCGCGCAGCGAGCGGGGCGCCGCAGACCCCACGCCACGCTAGCCGCCGGAGGACTCGCTGCTCCCGCCACGGGGGCGGTGCTCCGCGAACTCATCGTTTCCGGCATGGCGGGGCAAACCGATGCGACGGAGAGCTCGCGGTGCCTAGGTGGACACATTGATGCAAAGAAGCAAAGCGGAGAGGCTGGCGAGTACCGCGCCGCACGGAAGACGGCGGGCGACGGGCATGGCGACGGCGCCTCGCGGTCCGGCCAAAACCACTACGACGCGCTTCGATTCGCTTAACCGTAGCTAGAGCGGCGAACAACGCGACGCCGATCTAGTACAAGTAAAACGCGAAAGAAACGCGTGGCGGCGAAGCTTGCCCGCGCGGCGCCATGGCGGCCGAAAAACCGGGCGGCGGCGCAACGGCCAATTGGCCCTCACATCCGGTCTTCTACGGCTGCTGGCGGGGTCGCAGAGGTGGTTCACGAGGTGGTGGACTTTCTAGCGTGCTTCTCGGATGGCTGCGTGGCCACGGCGGTGGGCGAGGCGCCGCGCGCCGGACGCAGCGGTGGTCGCCTGTGTGGCGAGCCCGCTCCCCTCCGCTCGCTGGGCCGCGTTCGCCCGACGCGGAGACGACCCCAACGAGGCTCGGGACGGCGAGCGAGGCCCCCGCACGCGATCCGAGGCCTCGAGCCTCGCGAAGCCAGCGGGCGGCGGCAATGCGACCTCCCATCTGCCGCTGGATGGGAGAGAGGGACCGGATAGAGGGAGTGAGGTTCACGGGGTTTTTTTTTTATAAAATTTTGGATGACTTTGGTTCCACCTGCCACGGTGGCACGGCCACGCGTCGGACTCTGCTGGCCGGGCGTGGCTGACTTTGGACGTCGATGCCCCGTGGGAGAAGTTGAGGGACCTGGATAGTCGAAATGAAAGTTTGGGGACGTAGATCAGAATGAGCCAATAGTTTTGGGGACCTACGGTTGCATTTTACTCTAAATAATAGAATAAATAGATCATTATGAAAGTATCTCTAATGATAAAACAAGTCATACCAAAAACTAAATTTTCTTAATTTTTTTTTAATAAGACGAACGGTCAAACCAAGATTGTAAAAATCAAAAACGGACTTTTATTTGTGGAACAGATGGAGTACATGTTGTGCTAAGCTTTAGATAGATGTAACATTACATGTTATGTATTAGGTTAACTAATAATATTTTTAACTCTATACCTTTGTGCTGAATCTTATGATAGTCTTTTTTTTTTTCTCTAAAAGGAGACTTATTATTACTCTAATTATATAGACATAGACACGTTGATACCTTTGGTGCCCTAATTAATATTTGAGCATCCGTGCTGAAAGTGTTTACAACACATATTCACACATATATTATTAGACATTATTTTTTTTTCTCAATATTCGAGCATAAAAGTGTTTATAACACATATTCACACATATATTATTAGATATTATTTTTTTTCCATTGCAACGGACGGTTATTTACCTAGTTGTACTCCATAAGAACAAATAAGTTAAACAAGATAAGACAACACAAGCGAATACGCTCTAGAAAAAAGGGAAAGTAACATGAACTGCTTAAACGCCCAGAAAATCTAACCCGCGCTCCGTCCACCTATCTTCATGGACGGCTGGATCCAAATCCGGCCACAGGCCCCTAAAGATACGTTCCCCAAAAAGGGGGAAAGTAACATGAACTGCTTGAAGAACTCGCGCCCTCTCGCGGCGGCCCAATGCCGCCCGCCGCCGCCGCCGTCGTCGGCCTCACGGTACCGCTATTACGCCTCTCGCGTCCTCCGCAACAAGCGAGCCGTCTCCCGACCGGTTCCTCCGCCAGCGCCGCCGCAGTTGCCGAGACCTAGGCACTACTACACCTCCCCGCGGCGGCAGGAGGTCGTCCACTTCAACTGCCGCCGCGGCGGGTCCCGGCGGAAGCTCACTGTGGCGGTCCTCATCACCAGCGGCGGGGCGGTCGCGTTCTACTTCAGCCATTTGGAGACCGTGCCCTACACCAACCGCTCCCACCTCGTTGTCCTCTCGCCGAGCCTCGAGCGCCAGCTCGGCGAGATCCTGTTCGCCCTGGTGAAGGAGGAGTTCGGCCCGAAGATCCTGCCCCCGCTCCACCCCGACAGCATCCGCGTCCGCCTCATCGCCTCGGAGATCGTCAGCGCCGTCCACCGTGGCTTCTCCGGCCACCAACGCCACGCCGCCTCCTACGGAGAGGACGCCTCGTATGGGTATGGCGGCATCGCCGAAGACCTCACCATCAGGAACCGCGACGCCGACGCTACTGCAGCGATGCTCGGTGCTTCCCCCGACAAGGACGGGCTTAATTGGGAGGTGATCGTTGTCAAAGATGACACCGTCGATGCATTTTGCCTGCCTGGTGGCAAGATTGTAGTCTTCACTGGATTGCTTAACAAGTTCAGGGCCGATGCTGAGGTTGCCACTGTGCTTGGGCATGAGGTGCGGTCCTCGGTCTGCAGGTTAATATGTGGATTAGGGTGATTGCAGAGGATTGGAACTAACTTTGTGGCCAATTTTTGCAGGTTGGGCATGCTATTGCAAGGCATGCCGCTGAGCAGTTCACTAAGTACCTCTGGGTGACAATCCTGCAGATTGTCATCCTGCAGTTTAATTATTTACATGCCAGACTTGATAAAGACGGTGTCAACACTCCTTTTTCTAGTTTTGTTTTACCCTTCAGACAAAGGTATGGGCTTCTCCATTTCATGTTGGTTGTTGTGATGCATTCTGGTGCAATAAGCTTCATGTGTTAACTAAATGTGGCACAACTAATCTTCTAAATAAAAAGCAAGTAAAATGCAAAATTGAGCTCTGTAAGTAGACCTCAATGTTGCTTTGTGCCACGGATTGGGTCAGCTTCCTTTAAGTAGACGCACAACAAACTAGCTGGTCCATCTTAATATTTCAGTTCATTGTATGGTTGTATGAGAGGTCGATGAACATATAAGCAAAGGTATCAAAACAAAACAGGTCCTTTTGTTGTTATTGACACCAGTTGTGTAGGTGCATTAGTATCAGTTGCCAATTGATATAACAGCTTCTTTAAACTTTGAAGATGTCTGAAAATTGCAAGTCACTTTTTAGGTTATTAGCCCTTTTGTGGATAGGCAGTTGACATAAGAAATTAAGATATTCAGATGATTTTTTTCAGGACGCAGCACATACTACTTATATTTCTATGAACTAACAGTCACTCTTGACATTATTATGACTCCTTGTCACTGGCACTATTAGAAATGAGGTCATAACTATTGCCCCAAAAGGCCAACAGGGGTATTGGAGAGAGACCCGTGTCTAAGTTTCTCATTTTTGTTTTCTTCGGATTGTTTCTTCACACAAATCTTCAAACGAGTGCCTTCCCTTTTTGCTTTGGTAAAGTAGATCCAATAAGCATGGAAGTAGCATATAGAATGTGCTCGCAGCCTATCCTGGAATGGCTTTGCTGCCAATCTAACAAAACCACTATAATGATATCATTTTAGCTGAACCACCGGAGCTTCACCATTTAGGTATTTATAACCCAAGTATGCTGTTTAAATTTCTGACAAATTTTCTTGTAGCTGGATGCTTCAGGATTTTTGAGTGCGAAAATTGGTCATTCGAAAGATGGACTAATCTATATTCTATAGTGATAATTGAGTGGCTTTTACTTTGATGGCAATAGTTTTCCATTTTACTCAATTGCCCATGCTTGCCATGAAAATTTCCTTTGATGGCTATTTGAAAGATCTTACCTCGAGTAAATATGGAAAGCTATTGCCATCAAAGTAACAGCCACTCAATTATCACTATAGATTAGTGTGTTTTTCAAATGGCCAACCTCATGGTGGATTCCTTTATCTTTCACCCTACGAAAGTAGCACCAAAAAGGGCCAGCCAGCGTGGCCACGTCGCTGGCTGCCCTCGGCCGTCCGATCGGCGGACGGACGGCCCAGATCGGGCGAGTCTCGGTCATTTTACGAAAAAGACCCTCAAAGTTATAGGAAATCAACCCGCAGTCCGGGGCTTCTCACAAGAGATATTGCGGGCAAGCCCTCGCAGTTTTTTAAAATCACGCCACATCCAAGGCCGGCCTCCCTCCTGCTTGGGCCTTAATGGGTCAAATTCGGCCCAACTCTGTTTTCTCTTATCGATTCTTTTTTTACATGAATAAATTAGGTAAAACTTTAAAAATGCATAGTAAATTAAAGAAAAATCGTAAAATAGAAAATCAAATTGTTTCAAAATCCTCATAAACATATCTATGCAATGGAACCAAAATAGAACATGTTTTAAATGAAGGGTTTTGTTGTACACTATTCCTATGTCTTTTTATGGGTACATATTAAAATCAAATTAAAAAACAAAAAATAGAAAACTATTCAAAAATCTTTATGATAAAATATCATCACATTAAACTTACAGCTACTTAATAAATACTTTTAGCCTCTTTCCTCCATAAAAAAAGTGATACTTCCATTTCAATAATAAAAATAAAATATCACATAGCAAAAGTCACTATACTCATCCAATCACCCTAACTCTGAATGCAAAGTAAGATAAAAAATAATAACACACACATATATAAAAAAAAATATTATCTAACTACATTAATCTTATAAAATTATTTTAACTACATATATGAAACAAAGCCTACATAGTTAACTAAACCATTTCACAACAAAAAATAGCTTTTATATAAAAAATATCACGGTTCTATTGGCCAAAAGGCAACGCCGCGCCAATTTCTAGTTCCAACCTATTCCCTAAGTAGGATAGTTTCATTGTGTTGTGTTATTGGTAGTATCGCTCTCAAAGCTAGGAAGGAAAGGCAAGGTCAGAGCAAGCTTATTTACTTAAATCCTAGCAAGGGGAACAAGTAGAGTACTTTACGCTCCTAGTGCGTTACCAGGAATGCTGGAACTCGCATAAGAGATAGTCATATAGTCCTTGAAACATTATCGCTTTAATTGGTTGGACTCATAGCAAAGAGTTTGAAGCTTTATTACCTCCTGTTTGAGTCAGGATTGAAGTTGGTCCAGACATGCCAAGTAGAGAGGTTCAAACTTCTCTTCTGATAATGACAATATGACATGCCAAGTTGAGGCTTGGACAGTGGTGAATTGGAATCTTATGTGAGGAGGCTCACTAGAGTAAATATGGACAGCTTTTGCCATTAAAGTAACAGCCACTCAATTATCACTATAGATTAGTGTGTATTTCAATTGGCAAATCACATGGTGGATTCCTTTATTCCAGCCTATTCCCTAAGTCGGATAGTTTTAATGTGTTGTGTTATTGGTAGTATTGCTCTCAAAGCTAGGAAGGAAAGGTAAGGTCAGAGCAAGCTTATTTACTAAAATCCTGGCAAGGGGAACAAGCAGAGTACTTTACGCTACTAATGCCTTACTAGGAATACAGGAACTCGCATACGAGATAGTCATATAGTCCTCGAAACATTATCACTTTAATTGGTTGGACTCATAGCAAAGAGTTTGAAGCTTTAATACCTCTCCTGTTTGAGCCAGGATTGAAGTTGGTCCAGACAGCCCAAGTAGAGAGGTTCAATCTTCTCTTCTGATAATGACATGCCATGTTGAGGCTTGGATAGTGGTGAATTGGAATCGTGAGGAGGTTCAGTAGCCAAGTACTTTTGTTAGCTTTAGTTGCCGTTGCGTCTGTTACGTAGTTTGGCTACCTAAATAAATCTGAAACGTTGCATCATGTGAGAAGTATTGAAATATTGCTCCTTCATTGCTAGGATTGATTAGTTAGCCGTGTCGCACTTTTGCTGTATGACATGCTTGTAATCTTGTCTGTCCATCTTCAGTAGAAGCCTTCTTCACTTCTGCTATTCAGAAATAACTGGTTGCTCAGGCGGATGACTAAATCCTATTAGAAGAATCGATCTTGACTTTGTGTGCCATTCATTTATCTACCCTGTTGCCTGCTGAAAGCACTTCTGACATTGTTATGTCCCTGCAGAATGGAGATAGAGGCTGACCACATCGGGCTCCTGCTGCTCGCTGCTGCTGGTTACGATCCACGTGTTGCCCCTTCGGTCTATGAGAAACTTGGGAAGATCGGAGGAGATTCGGACCTCTTGACTCACCCGTCCAGCAAGAAGAGAGCGCAGCTTCTGTCGCGAGCCAGTGTCATGAACGAGGCACTGGAACTGTACAGGAGGTTAGTGCGTGCCGGCCAAGGCACTGAAGGTTTCCTCTAGATTCTGGGACCGGCCAAGGCACTGAAGGTTTCCTCTAGATTCTGGGACTTGCTCCTCTGCTTGTTTCAAACGCCTCATGTAGCTGCACAAGTGACGGCCTGTTCATTGCTGTTCTGAGTGGTTCAGATGCCTGGAAGATTTAAACTGTACTTTTGCCCTCGTTATTTCCAGTTGCTGTGAGCCGAACGGGCCCTCGTCGTTCCCCAAGCAGAAGCGTAGCTGCTTTTCTTGTCATTAGGAAAAAGTATTAAATCAGTTCATATATTGTCAATAATTGTTAGTTGACAGCAGCTTCTGATTCCAGTGTGGTTTTGGTCCACTCATATGCTGATGGCTCAACCGGGAAAGGATTGGTTTCCAGGAAAAGGTTATCACATATCGTTCTCTTGGTTTCTTGATGTGCCTATGTACTTGTGTATTTGTCTCCGTCCATAAATGAATTTCTCACGTATTACACTGTATTTCGTATGTACAGTACGCAAATATGACATCTAGGATTCCAAATCTGCGCCATCATCCGGCAGTGGTACATGACAAATAATATCTAAGCTTTCTTGACGATGATACACACGGCCAGCAGACAAGCTGGTAGGTTGGCACTGGTAAGAGTCATGAGTGACTAGGCTGCACCCCCATTGTGTCGCTTGTGCCGCATTTTTCTCTCATCGGAGACGCAGATTGATGCGATGCCATATACTCCAATTGCGTTCCTAGGAAACAGAGTAGTTTATAGGGAGATTATAGCTAACCCAGGGCTACACCTACAAGGCAGTGATCCGTGATTAGCTTTTCGCGTAACGAAGTGGTGCTTCCTGAGTAGTCGCTTCCTATCCTTGTGGATCCATGGCGACAGATCATGTCGGCCAATCAGCCCTTTCCGGCAACAAAAAGGATGGCTGGCCTTTAACCGTGCCATTGGATAAGTAGACGAAGACTAGTGGAACCAATCTGCGTTGCCACTGTACTTGTATGTAATATTTTTGACTTGGAAGCACACCAAAATGCTGGTGGAAGTTGAGACGCTGCATAAACAAAGTTGAGTACCATGGAGGGCCGTCAGGCTTTGACCGGACAAACTGGAGAGAATGGCCATTCAAGCCGAGTGGTTGCGTTGTGCCCGTGCAATGTCACCGGAGTTGGTGAAGGTGCCGTGGGTCGCCAGTGTCCACAATTCAACGATGTGAATCAACGTCAAGAAAGCAATTTCCATCCTCTCCCGCAGTAGTAGTTGGGTTGATGAATGGTGATTGGTGAGAGCTCGATTGCAAGATGGCATGCTGGGAGTCCCTGCTTTTTCGACAGTCTGATCCAATCCGATTAGACGTATATATGAACAATCGACGGTCTGATCCGATCAAAATGAACATGGGGAACTCAGATGGCCTGTAGTCCGAGACGAAAATTTCGAGCTCGTTCCTACTCGTGGTTGTGGACGAAATTCTTGGTCGGGCCTCGTGAACTCTGACGAGTTCGCTTGCTCTCCACTTCTCATGTGCTGATGTGCTAACAGCCAAGCATTAAGCTGTGTCGCGTGACACCTCAACCGACAGCGATAGATTCATCGACCGAGAACCAAACAAACTTCTCGGTGATGCTGAATTTTTCCTTTTAAAAACAAACCGTCTGTTCAGAATCTGACCTAAACAGACTAATTTATTCATCCCATGGGGGTGATAAGTTCGTCGACCAAATCAAACAAATATTTCTGAGCTGGAATTTCCGGGAAAAGACAAATCGTCCGTTCAGAATCTGACCTAATAACTTATGCATCCAAACGATATGCCGATGGGCGACTATGACAACAACGTTGCCAGCCAACCCACTGACGATTTCCTTATCGCATCAGCAACCAAGGAGAGCCACAAACATTTGGACGGACCACTTTTACAATGCACAAGAATGCAGCAAGTACTGAAAGGTACCACAAGTGTGGTACGGCAATTATTGGAGGGATTACACAGGTTTGAAGGAAGAGAGGAGACCACCCAAGCGAACAGACAGACGGCATGGAAATATGGAATGGAAGTGTGAAGCGTCGAAGCAACAGAGTTGTTTGAGTTCTGTTTTGGCACACCACGACCTGACCCAAATTCTAGCTAAAATGCAGTATATAGCAGCAGTAGTAGAGTAGTATAAGCAAACGGAACGGAAGGAGCAATTGTTGCGCAATCGCTGGACGGACCCTGTAATGCAACGGCCACAGCCGCGGAACAAACCGACACGACACGGCGAGCTGGACGGACGGACGAAAGCAAGCTTGGGCAGGGACGCCGCCTCGCCTCAGGGCTTCCAGATGATGGTGGTGTCGGCGATCATGGAGGTCACCACGTAGGGGTCCATGTTGGACGCAGGCCGGCGGTCCTCGAAGTAGCCCTTGCCGTTCTGCTCCGTCTCCCGGCCCACGCGCACCGACGCGCCACGGTTGGCCACTCCTGCACGGCACAGGCATACAAACAGTTGGCACATGGCTTCTCCACGATGCAGCAGCAGCACAATATACATATGAAGAAATGAATGGGGGCGTACCCAGCTGAAGGTGTTGATGTCGGCAGTCTCGTGCCTGCCGGTGAGCCGGCGCTCGTTGCCCTCGCCATAGGCAGCAATGTGCTCCTTGTGCCGCAGCTTCAGCTTCTCAATGGCGGCCTTGATCACCTCGTACCCACCCTCGTTCCTCATGGACTTGGTGCTGTAGTTGGGTGAGCACCGGCACCGTTCCAGTCACCTGGGATGGGCTTCGGGTCAAATGACACCACCACACCGGCGATCTCGGTGATCCTCTGTAAAGAGGAGCACAAATTATTACCTCACAAGTGTTGCAAATCATGCTTGGTTAAGATGGCGCTATATTTTATCGTAGAGAGTTGAGAAGATGTGACATCATACCTCAAGAATGTAGCGAGAAACCCAGACCTGATCGCCTGAAGAAATGCCGACAGATGGTCCAACTTGGAACTCCCACTGAAACCAACCACAATGTTCGCCATGGTCAGAAAGATGGTAGCTTCAGGGATACTAAAGAAGTTTGCCAAGTGCAGTAGTAGCAGTATCTCACCTGTCCTGGCATGACCTCTCCGTTGATGCCACTGATGTTGATGCCTGCATACAGGCAAGCCTTGTAGTGGGCATCAACAATGTCACGCCCGAATGATTTGTCAGCACCGATTCCACAGTAGTAAGGACCCTAAACACGGACAGTGGACATCATTTAGGTGACACTTGAACAGATGTAGGACCGAATCGATGAAGCAAGTCTTAAGCAAACATATTAATGAAGCCATCCTGTGTGTACCTGAGGGCCAGGGAAGCCACCAATAGGCCACCCGAGGGGCCAGTTGGTGTCCTTCTGAAGGAGGGTGTACTCCTGCTCAATACCATACCTACCATTTGCAAGTACAGTCATGGTCAATCAATCATACAAAGATAGATCATTTAGGCATTCTTTATCACAAATATCTAGGGGGAGATTTGCATACCAGGGCTCCTCAGCGGCGACCTCAGGGCTGCTGAAGATCTTGGCGGCGTTGTACCTCTTGTTGGTGGGAATTGGCTCGCCAGCTGGGGTGTAGCAATCGCACATGACCTGCGGGTCAAACGAGTTCATTAAACACCTAAGAGTGGTCCCTACTATTAGACGAGTTGATGGAATGATCAATTGGATTCCAAAACCACGGTTTGGTACACCAGATACTCAAACCTAAATTAAAAAAAAAGGATATCTAAGCTCATAACACCGAGTCATCATGTTATATACAATTTGCAATACTGCACAACTGGACTAAGTTCAGACGAGAGAAATTGCATCAGCAACATTAGTGCTGCACAAAGATAGTTCAACCTACATCAGGCAGAATCCAAACTATTTATACAGTACATACAACTTTTAGTTTACTTGATGAAACAAAACACAGGTTTTTTCCACAAAGATGAACTGATCTGGTTGAACCAATGAACTGTACACAGAAACACGTGGCTCATGTCACTTGTGAATGATAGAAGTGGAAACTTACAAGAATGTTGTTGCCCCTCCTGAATGGGTCCTTGAAGATAGCCTGCGGGCTGCAGGGTGGCACATGCCCAAGAGATAAGGATGGTTCCATGTTTGCTAGTAAAACAAACAAACAAACAAAAGAGGGTTGCATCCAAGCTTGGCATGCCATGACACTTACTACAGGATGACCTCACTGTCCTCGCCGGGGGCCTGGCCGGTGCTGGAGCCGTCGTAGTTCCACTTGGGCAGCTTGCTGGGATCGGTCACCGGGCCGGAGAGGGTCTGCACCAGCACCAGAACCAACAAGATCAGTATGATTTTACGAAATAGAAGAGAGGAAAAAAAATCAATTGCAGTGGTAGTGGTGAGCAGAGCTCTGTATGTAAGCCAAAGAACACAGCTCAGCGGATGGTGACTTCAGAGATAAGTGAGTGACTAGTCACCACAAACAGTATCCCGGGGTACCCTCCCCTCCAAGTGCTGGAATCTTTTTATCTTACCCTGGCTTTGCTCCTGAGATCCATGCCAGATCCACCGATCCTGCAACCCAAAAAAAAGGCATGCATTAAAATGGGATCAAATCGCCCAACAGACTGACCAAGACGTGTGTGTTTAAAACAAAACAAAAACTTGCATCTTCTGAGTACTAATAAACTGGTATCAGGGGGTGTCAATTAACGCGTAAGACATGCGATTAGATCTTTCAGACAACAGATTCATCTGGCGGTGGCCAGTGATAATAACACCGAGTAAGCGATGCGGTGCGGTGGCCGGTGCGGGACCCGGTGAGCAGAGAGGCAGAGTCTGCCGTCTGCCGCTGTGGAGATCCTCCCGCAGCAGAGTGCAGAGCAGGACAAAGAAAAGGGTACGAATACTGCGCGTGAAGCATATCCGAAACTGAAGCCAAATATTCATGGGCGAATAAACGAGCCAAAATAACAGATTTTTACATGAACAGGAATCAACAAATAAAGCCTCTCTCCTCCGCTTGATGATGATGATCACGAAAATAAAAAGAAGAGATGCGGCACAGCATGAGACAGTCCGTCTCTCCCAAAACCCCTCTCCGGCCGAATCCCGTTCCTTCCCGTACGGGGGGAAACGCCGGCCATGAGAAGGCGGCCGGCCGGACACCAAGCAAGATCGATTGTTTCTGACTAGCGAGGTCCCGCAAATTAAAGAGAAAGAGAGCGTTGTTGCGTGCAGATTAATAGCAGGGAGAGAGGGAAACGCGCGCCGTACGTACCATATGTACTCGGCGATGATCTTCTCGGTGGTGTCCTCGAGGGTGAGGTTGACGAGGTCGGTGAGGGAGGCCATGGCCGGCGGCGGTGGCGGCGGCTGCGGTGCGACGACGGCAGGCCCAAGGAAGAAGATGAGGGAGGTGGTGGTGTGGGATTGAGACGAAGGGATCGGGCGGCTATATATTGGCGACGACCAAGGACAAGGATGGGAAACAAGTTGGCGTCTCCTCGCCCATTTGGAGAGTTTCATCCCAATAAAATACACGTACTCCTCCGTCTCCAAATAATTTACTATATTGACTTAAAATAAATCACCATATTGCTTTAAGACATCATGTTTGACCGCTCGTTTTATTTAAATTATTTATATAATTTAGGAAATAAATAAATTATTATTAAAGTATCTCTAATAATAAAATAAGTCACATCAAAATGGATGATGTTTATATAAAAATTTGAATAAGACGAAATTATTCAAACATGACATCTTAAAGTCAACATGATGAATTATTTTTCCTCGAGGAAGAGTAACAGATACCACGGAAAATATTAGTTTTATTATCTCTGGAGTTTCGCGTGTATATTATATTCTGTTATTTCCTCGACGCGGTAGGTGCGAGGGAGAGGGCCACAGCGTACGGGGAAGGTGTCCAGCCCCCCCACGTCTGACATGCGGGACCTGCCTGTTAGAGGCCACCTGTCAGTGAGATGTCGAAATCGGACGTGGAGCGGTAGGTGTGGGGAAATATTGAATTCGACGAAGCAGCTTATCGCTAGAACTAGAAGTGGTTGATTTGATTTTATTTATAGAGTCCCTCCCGATCGTAGTGGGGTGTAAAAAGAATTTTTTAAAAAAACTTTTCTGATGTCTGGGGATAGATAGTACATAAAGGGGCAGCTAGCAATTTGATTTTTAAAATGTTTTTGGTTCAATCTTGCTCCTACCAAAGCCGATCTCATCGGCACCAGCTTTTTTTACTGTGCACACGGACCCTGCTCCTACCAATAGGAGGGACTGAAGAGTCGAGGTATCTTGGTGGGGCCAGGGATCTCTACCCCAGCTGGAAGTCGCACAAGGGCGTGGATTGGACACATTCAGCAGCCAACCACACAACCCAGCCAGGATCCATGGATCACGGCCACGGGAATCTCACTATCATGCCGCAATGCTTTGGATATTCATGTGCAGAAATTTCCCTGAAAAATAGGCTGCTTTCTGATTTATGTTAATGTATTAATATACATTATATAGTCAAATTTGTAGATAGAATCACGAGTATTCATGTGCTATGTACTACTGTATTGTACTGGGGAAAAACAACGAGATACTCGAGTTTTAAATCCTGCCTACACATATACCGGTATAGTACGTGCTTGTTTTGCCATGTTTGGTGGTAGTAGTAATAAAGTGCTTCTGCTACTAACATATTCAAAAAAATCATGAGCAATATAATTCGATATAATTCAAATGTCATTCCAGATTATATTGCGTCTTATAAGAATATATTATACAACAAGTCATTGGTCATAAATATATGAATTGCACAAAAAAATTAGTCAAACGGGTGAAACACTGAGTGCTATACTTGTTGTTCTGGTTTTATCAAAAATTGTTTATATTTATCTATATATCTATATCTATATTCTTTACTTATATAATATAAATTATAATCCTAAACTCTAAACATGCAAGCTATCCAAAAGCAGAGCCAGGAATTATTTATAAGGGGAGGGGGTAAGCAAATCCAACTTGGGTTAAGTTAAGATCACCCAAACTAACTTCAAATTCTAAAATTTCCTTTCATCGAATCATTTAATGTACCAAAAGACGCATTCATGAAGTATGAAATGTAAGTAAACAAAATACTTATTGCACAATTTAGATGTACATTGCGAGACTAATCTTTTGAGCCTAGTTAGCACATGGTAAGATAATATTTACCACAAACAAACGAAAAGTGCTACCAGGTTCGATATAAAGGCCAATTTTCGGGATCTAACACACACCCTTATAAAAATGAGCACAACGAGTTAAGTTAGATTTTTATAGTGACTATTAATTCATCGACTTGACACGAGTACTGTAATTTTATCTATGTTTCAGTCCTTCTAATGTGCTTTGTAATATTATCTAATAGTGTTTTATATGATTTAATTATCTAAAAGATATTAAAAGGTATATATGTGACAAGAATTTTGTTATATTCTCCATCTTAATATAAATAAAAATCATGGACTTATACTACTAAAAATTTTGCTTGAAAATGTTAGGGGGGCATGGCCCCTGCCAGCCCCTCAGGTCCGCCACTCCGATACCTCAACAACCACCAAACTCAACTAGAACTTTATTTCAACATGCAAGGTATCCACGTACCTCAATAACCATCACACGAAACCTATTCTTCTGAGCAATTTAAATAATATATGAACTAAGTCCGGCCGGTCAAAAATGAAACTTATTCACTGAGCTTAAGTCATTGATTAATGTCAGTGCTCGTATTTTTTCTAGATTTATCAATGTTTTCTGGTAGGTGATATGCTGATCAACTATGAGGCACATGTGTTGATTTCTCTGATCTTAAGATCCCCTTGGTCTTAATGAGGAGATGCAACATATGTGTTTATTTAAATGGTAAAAATTGTGTGCATATACAAGTGTTTTTGTTATCTTAAACTGCATAGAGAACATGGACATGCTACAGAAAAGTCAAGAAATTATGAACCCGAAGGCACGTGGTGTGTACGGAAAAAGGAAAAAAAAAAAAGGTGTGTAGATATGGTCGATGTGGCTTCGCGCTTTTACTCCCTTCAATGGTTGAGCACACATTGCCTCTTATGCGACCTCCACACCCATGGATTCTTTTGTTGGTGAGAAGTGAGAACCAAGTTCGAATCCGGTGGTGTTCCATGGCGATGGAGTTTCCGAAGCAAAGGGGCGGTTGAAAAGAAGACAAAGGGTAGACCCTCAGTGGTGTACTTCAATGTAATCCTACTTTATGTTGAAGTCTAGATTGTAAAAGGGGGTTATATTTAATGAAATCCGACCCCTTTCTAAAAAAACACCAAGGCATCCGTGGTGAATATTGGTATACTGTTCAAAATACATGATATGAAAATAATATTAGTTTGAACAAATTTAAAGAAACTAGTATTAGTTTTTATGACGCAAAATATATATGTTATGAAAATATTTTATTCAGTAAATACTTGTTAGTGTGCAAATATTTACAATTTTTTGTATCAAACTTCAAATATACTCGATATTATGCTAGAATTTTTTTTTAGATGGAGTATATAGTTTGAATCTTAACTGTTGAATGTGTGCTCGTTGAACTAAGGGCCTGTTTAGCACAGTTCGCAACAGCTTCATGAGCTTTTTTTTTTTTTACCAAAACCTCTTTTCCAAAAACAACTTCATATGTGAAGAAGTAGTTTTTCTCCAACCTCTCAAAAAGTAATGGAATGAGAGAGAGAGCCAAAAAGTAGCTTATCCCAGCTCTCTCATTCATTTCTCTCTTGTATTCATAGATGAAGCTGTTGGTGAAGCTGTTTTGTCAAACAATTTTTAAAACAACTCAACTTCACCTAAATATTTATTCATGAGGTTGTTTTCAAAAAACAATAGCTTTACTAGAAGTTGGGCTGTGTGAAACGGGCCCAAGTTGCCTATCTTTTGCACGATGTAGATTTTTTTTTTCCTTCAACTTTTCACACCTGCATTGAGCTGACGAATAGCATATGCACTATATATATTGAAGATTACCGAAGAATAAGTTACTTTTTAGAACTCGTCTTTTTTACCACGAAGTTTCTATGAACTTTAATGCACAACACATACTAGTATGTCCTAACAGAGAGACGTTGCATGTACTCGTATGTTTTCATTTTTTGTGGACCACCCAATGGCCACGTGCATAAAATGAACGCCCTCAGTTTGCAGGCCCAGCTGCCATACTGCCCATGCCCCATGATAATAAAAAAAAAGACACTCAAAAAGGAGCAGAAAAGAAAAAGGCATCCTATAACCTCACTTTTGTCTCGTTCGACTTTTACGACCGCAGTTGATGTTGATACGACACTTCCACCACGATTTGTGTAGCGTGTAGTGGAGGTTATTAAGACCATGTGCATGCACAGTATAATCGTCCTCCCTCCGGTGGAATTGTCCACAATTTCACAGTAACTGGATCTTGAATAATGGCCAAAATCTCTCGCCGTGGAAATTTCAGTCCAGATTTCAGAGACGGCATCTAATTCCACGCAGATCACACAAACTACTATCACGCTGCATGATTTTTCTTTGCATATTTGCTTTCCGCCGTCTGTATGGTAGCTGAGTGTACCACAATTCTTGGGAATCAGTTGGATCGGAATCACTCCCGCATCAGTGCGTGATCGATGCCCATTCCAGGTTTCCAACACGGCAAGCAGCAATGCGCCAATGCGAATGCGGCCTGACTAGATGAATTTCTCAGGACGTCACTACTCGACTGAATCAGTGCATGCTGACGGATTCATCAGTGATTTCCTGAGTCATTTTATTCTTTATTACGAAGAGAAGAAAAAAAAACTAACGCCCGCCGACGACTTGGGCTTACTCGCAACTGCGTTCATCGTAAGTAACTGCTCCTTCTCGATCTTTTGGTCGCATCGCATCACTGGCCAATGAGCTCCTTGCTTCGTGCAGGGAACAAGAGGGGGTTGCTTTGGCGTTGTTTTCCCCTCTGTTTTTCTAGGGTTCTTGACTTCTTTTTTCATCTTTCTTTGGTCTCAACGGAATCAAATATTTATGATTGTGACGCTGATGCACGATCCCGCATTCTGTAGCTTGTTGCAGTGCATGCCTGAATCAACTGAATGAAGCAGACAAACATTTCGATAGGACAGATAGATGCAAGCATTGTAGTTTCTGCAATTCTGCCCAGATTAATATATGTGCGTGTGCGTGTAGTCCTTATCACTAATCATCTTTGGATAGTGCTCGCCTGTAAAGCTAATCCCATGACAGTGATTTTCAGGTAAAAAGGAAACTCCCCACGACCGGCTGAAAATGTGATAATATTCTTGTGTGAGAGCTTCTGCAAGACACGGGGACAGGCCATCACGCGTGCGCTGGATCAGGATCAGGCAGTTGCCTTAGGTAAGGTCCAAGTCTGGCCACGTATGCATCTCGACTTCCGAATTATATACGGAGTACCCTCACCGACACGAGTCACATGAACACTTCCGGGGTTTTTCCTGGGCATTTCGCATGCAGCACATGAACCTATATTTTGTTCTGCAGCATCAGAGGAAAGTGGAAAGATGTGCTCTGCTTGAATAATGCTGAGATCTGACTACCTGACCCTCATAAAATAATATACATGAGATCTGACTTTGTTAAAAGAAAACCCAACGATTACTTGATCCCCAGATACAATTATGTTGGCAAATCAATTCCATATTAATTAAAATAATGTAGGTATATGGCTGCTTCTTTTGAACAACTGCTATTTTCTTCTATGATCGGGACATTCACCCGTTATTCATAATCGAAAAGTTCGTTCTGCGGAAACGAGCGAGAATAGTTGGAACAAATACTGGAAATAAATTCAGTCTCATGTACAGCACCATCCGCCTTGCGTACGTAGGATCGCTGGCAAGACAGCTGTGTTGTGAATAACATAATGCTTTACAACAACAATGTTATCATCATCATCTGGATTGATGGAGTTCTCCATGCTAATCTTGCCCATGTGTCCATCTTGGAATCAACGACCAGAAATGTCTCCCGAGACATTGAGGTTTCAGTTGTTTTCATCAGCATCGTCGCCGCGATTCATGTTGCTTGCTAAAACACAAATTGAATACGGAAAAAAATGACGCCGTTCTATATAAATATGGTAACATCAAGCAGACAATTAGTTTTTTGTTGTTGGGGGATCGGTGATTTTGCCCTAGCTTGTTCTGTATTCTAATTGCAATTTTACCTCTATTTTCTAAATTGTGTGACTTTGCCCCTCCGTTTTCACGTATGAGCCCTCCATTTACCCCCTGGTTTGATGGCATCAGTGGGACATTTCTAGACTATCCCAGCCCCCGCCCCTGGACTCTCACTCAATCCCGACTCCAAAATGCCGACCCCAACCTCCCGAAACCCTAGCTAGGCGCCCGGCGGCGCCGCAAACTTCCGGGGTGTAGGTGCGAGATCCATGGGTGTAGCCGCGAGATCCGATGACGTCGGGTCGCGGGGTGTCGCGCCCACTTTCCGGGGCTGCGCGGCCGCGGCCGCCGGGGCGGCGCGGACCTCGGGCGGGCAGCTCCCTCCCGGCGGCGCAACCGAGGGGCGAAGCGACGGGAGCCGGGGGCGGCCGGCTGGCCCCTCGGCATAGGGCGCCAGGGGCGCGGCCGGGTTCTCGGTGGCCTGCTCCCCCGACATGGTTAACCAAGAAAAGGAAGGGGTGACCATGGAGGAGGAAGCCGATATGTTAGCTTTTTGCTGAAATTCTGTTAAAATTGTGTTATTCTCAGAAAATTGTGTCAAATTATTGCTGAAAATCATGTTGTACAAAATCGTGGCTAGCGTACGCTACGGAGGCAAATGCTCAATTGTCATAAACAAAGAGAGGTGCAGTACAAAGGGATAGAGTGGTAGGGGCAAAGTTGTTTTTGGCAACTTTAGTTGGCACAGCCACTTTTTTTAGTTCAAAAATGAAAATTAGCATAAAATTGAGGACACATGTGGTTATGTTTTTAGTTGAAAGACCCAACTTGAAATTCATCATAAAAAATATTTAAGAACACATTTTTTTAGATAATGGAAATAAATTCCTGCCTCTACAGCTCGCGGTAACATTTAAGAACACATGGTGCATCTTTTTTATTTTTACTAAAAGGAAACAACGAGGCTCAATCAGCATCCAAACTCAAACTGTCTGGGACGACGCTTGTTTCGTGGTTTTCCTCCTGGGCCATGGCCTGGCCTTCGTCCTCGCCGGTGTCGGCGCCCGTCTCGTGCGTACCACAGCGCAGGTAGAGGCAAATGCTCCGTGGTCATAGACAAAGAGAGGTGCACTACAAAGGGATGCAGAGGTAGAGGCAAAGTTGTTTTTTTGGCAACTTTAGTTGGCACAGCCACTTTTTTTTAGTTCAAAATGAAATTTAGCATAAAATTGAGGACACATGTGGTCATTTTTTTAGTTGAAAGACCCAACTTGGAATTCATCATAAAAACATTTAATAACACATGGTGCATCTTTTTTATTTTTACTAAAGGGAAACAACGAGGCTCAATCAGCATCCAAACTCAAACTGTGACGCTTGATTCGTGGTTTTCCTCCTGGGCCATGGCCTGGCCTTCGTCCTCGCCGGTGTCGCCGCCCGTCTCGTGCGTACCACAGCGCAGGCGCAGATACGGAATACGCTGTACGCATCACCTACAGTAGGCTCCCCGGAAAGCTACAGTACGTCGCTGGACCAGATCCCCCCGGCATACGGATTACCCGATTTTCCAAACATTTTTTTATTGGAGCCTGGAGGTACTGTATATATACAATGAATGAATCACCGGTCGTCCATTAGAACAAAGCCCCCAGCCTCTAGAAGGAGGATCCTGATCGATTCCCTGTGGTTGTTAATATCAGCTGCACCTCTTTTTCACAGTATTTCCTGGCATTTCCTGCCGGAGCCCGTGTCCGGCGGTCGATCACGGGCGACCATTCGTCCGTCCCTGTCGTGGATTCACAGGCCTTCAAACTGGCCGCAAGTTGCGTCGTCGGTCCTGGCCCTTCCACTGGACTGAATAATTATATTCATGGTCCAGTGAATTGAAGGAGGAAACCAAACCAAAGCCGCCAACAACTGAACTGAGTCCGAAGTGTTCGTACAATCTCAGTGGAATTGAATTCAGCGGAGAAAATGATAAAAAGCCAGGGCGTGTCGCTGTTTAGGCTACGAGAAAAACTTGTGTTGACGCTGTGGTAGGAATGCAAATGCACGCGCTGTGGGTTGGTGCCGCAGGAGGCCGTGATCGGAGGACATGGACTGGGAGGAGGTAGGGAGCGGTAGGTAGGTTTTGTTTGCTTGCTTGACCCATCTGCTCTCGGAGTCTTGGTCTTGGATTCCCTACCGTGTGATTTTAACGTCCTGCGTTTGTCCATGGATTCTGCCGTTAGTTCGATTCGATGGTGTTGGTGTGGCCTCCGCTCCGGGATGAGAAAGCGAGCTCTGGATCTGGATGGAATCTCCTTTGTACGTGTGGCCCTTGTTCATGAATCTGACTCAGCCTATCAGGAGGTGGATCTACAATCATCAGTAGACAGTAGTACTATGTCATCACTGTACTTGGGTGGGGTAGGCGGGTAGCATTGGTCCCTCTGACGACGCGCCTACAGCGCGTGTTTCTCGTGACGACAGACATATTGTGTTGTACAGTAGAGTACGCAGTGCAGGCTTGAGCTCAAGTTTAGAGCGGGGCCTCCTTTGGGCTTTTTGAAGAACAAGGCGTGTCGGAACCCACGAGCCGATCAATAATACTAGGCGGGCCAGTGTGATTCTGTCGGTCCAAACAACCCCTGACGGCTAACGGTGCTCACCAACCATTCGATCGGGCACTGCGTTCTCTTTCATTTCAATTTCATCGGGCCCTGGGCACTTGCACCATGTGCGCGCAACGAGGTCCTGAGATCCCACCTACCGCCACCGGTGACAAGATACACGGAGTCCCGGCGAGGCGGCGACTGGGCACGGGCAAGTCACCGGTGGGCAGTGCGCGGCGCGCGGCGCGCGGGGAGATGGGGCGTGAGAGGCGCCTAGGTGAGATAGGCTAAGCAGGCCCAGTAGCCAACTAATTGTGATCCAAGAGATGTATTTGACAAGTTAAAATAGGCCCAAGAGATGAAAGAAAAGAAGTGGCATGAAGACTACTACAGAGCAAAAAAAACAGTGTGTACAAAATGTATGCACCGAATGATCCGGCATCAAGCAAAATAAGAGTGTTGGACGATTGATGAATAGTAGCAACCAGGAAATATTTCTTGCCAAATATTTCACCGTGTGCTCGAGTGTAGGACAAAATTGATGTTAGAGTTAGACGGTTCTACAGTGACCAGAGATATGGCCATTATATGTAGAGCTATTTGGCAGAAACCACAACAGTCCATCCCCTTGGATTTGTGGCAACTCTGCCAATGTTCATGCTAGGTTCGTGAAATGGTTGCATTCGATCACATGTATTTATGTCTAGCTGAAAAGCTAAACGGAACAGGAGGGTAGGGTCTAGTGGCGGACCCAACCATATGGCAGGAGGGGCTTGAGCCCCCCACCCCACCCCACACACAGACACCGTAGTTGGGACCATGGAGATGAGCCATTCCTAAAATTTTTCTTCATAGATGCCTTACGAGAGACTTTTTTTTTTTTTTGAGAATTAAATAGTACAAAGTAGGCGTACAAAACATGCACGCTCACTCATCCCTGTTATGTGCAACCGTGACTTGGCCAACAAATGATCAGGGCAAAATGAAAATCGATATGAAAATCTACATGAAAGAAAAGCCATGAAGCCCACTTGGAAGAAGGCCTAGATCGCCAACACTCAAAGGGCCCAACTTAGTCTTTCTTTTTCTTCCTCAACGCTTGATTCATCCTCTCCCTATTTGTTAGTGATACTCTACTATCTGTTTCAAATGAATAATTATTCAATAGATTAAGAAGGATTGTTGCTCCTCTTCTCTATGTGACTCACAAGTTGTGACATGATGCTCCTATCCTCAAATTTTCAACAAAACGACCCCTTTTAATGTCTTGTGCTTAGAAATATGGCATTATATATAATTTATAACTTGAAAATATGGCCTAAAAGTTTGAACGTGGCATATGTACCTATTTGTTTCATATATGACATAAGGGTGTTTGAGATCGCTCCGCCTCCACATTTTTCAGCTCCACTCCAAGTTTTTCAGCCAAATAATTTCAGCTTCATTCACTTTGTTTGAGAAAAAATGTTGGAGTTGAGAGAGCACCTAAAGAAGTGCTCCATAAACTCTAGTTTTTATAGGAGAGAATTAGATATATGGCCCTCAAAAAGTTGTCTTAGGGCACGTGGCCCTTTTTTCTTTTAAATTTAGGAATCCGACCTTGAAACATAATTTTCTTAGAACGTGGCCTTCCGTCCACGTTTGAGGGTTTACTGTGTGTGCATTCAAGGGCCTCAAACGTGACGGAAGGCCACGCTCCTAAGAAAATTATGTTTCAAGGTCTGATTCCCAAATTCGAAAAAAAAGATGCCACATTCCTAAGACAAGTTTTTTAGGGCCATATTCCTAATTCTCTTTTTATAGAGCTGCCTCCATGGTGGAGTGTACGGAGTAGAGTTTACAGAGCAGTCCAGACACCCACACCTCCAGGCCACGTTCCTAAGAAAATTATGTTTCAAGGCCGGATTCTCAAATTCGAAAAAAAAAGATGCCACATTCCTAAGACAAGTTTTTTTAGGGCCATATTCCTAATTCTCTCTTTTTATAGAGCTGCTCCATGGTGGAGTGTACGGAGTAGAGTTTACAGAGCAGTCCAGACACCCACACCACCATAGTATAGGAGGTTGCTGTCCTTGAGATTGATAAGATTTTGAATATGCTACTGAACGAGGACAAGTTTTAACGATGGCACCGGCCTCCTCAAACCTCTGGAATCTTGTAATCACATTGTCCTGAGAGCTCCTTAGATTGGGGGACTTACATGTCAGAATTATGTGAGAGTGTCTTACCGATGAAGCAGCTAACAAGTCTTTAATGACTTTCTATCTGTTTCCAAATCAAATTATAGGTCCAACATCAGTTTAGGTTAATTAAGTTCTCATGCATATCTTGACAGTATATTTTTTTTGAACTTATATGTGTTTTCTAAAAATTAATCAGACCAGGGAAGTTTAAAGAACACCAATTGTCAACTGCAATTGCCTGCAGTGAACGAACAAAATTCTTGTTCGATGCAAACACCAGGAATCACTAACGCTTCAGTATCTGCATCCCAGACCCAAAACAGTGAATCGCAGTATGAAATTCTCAACCTTTTTTTTGCTGGAGCGGCAGACTCGCAGTCTCGCTGCAACAAACCGAGGTGGGAGCGCGGATAATGCGCATGGAAATGGAACGCATCGGGTGCCCGTCCCGTCCGTCCACCGGGTGATCGCGCCGATCGCTCCATTCCTGTTGATCTCGCCGCGTGCCGCTCCGCTCCTTTCGCTTTCTCGACCATTTGCTGATATTCTACGGAGAAAGGACCTCAGTGCCCCGGAAAGCAAAGCAAAGCAAGGCCTCGTTTAGATGGCTAAATTTTAGCCTAAAAGTTGCAACTTTTTTAACTCTCTCCCATCACATCACATTAAATCTATACCTACTAATAAAGAGAGAAAAATTTCAGTCCCACCTCCTTTTCACCGGGCTTTTCACCTCCTTTTTTCTGTCGGCCTTTTTTCCTCGCTCGCCCATCGCAAGCACCTTTTTTTTTTTCACTTTTTTTCCGCCTTTTCTGCCCAACTATTTCGTTTTCCCTGCCAAGCCACGATACGTGTTTGTATAGCATACGGAATATGCGTACTAATCGTTAGGTATAGTACATTTAAAAAGAGCTCTAAATCCAGTAAAAAAAAACTCTCCACATATATACATATATATGATTTCTTGTCCAAAACCAAATAGGTGTGACGGCGGGCAATTAAAACTCTCCACGATTTTTTTTTTCTTATATACGATTCATCAATCCCGGAAGTCTATATCCAAATCCAAATAGGTCCGACGGAGAGGGCAAAGAAAAGACTCTCTGACATACATATATACCATTCATCAATCCTGGCTGGCTGTCGACGTCAATCAGGCTGTACGGCGAGGGCAAGGACACATGCGTGCCGAGGCTCAACTGCAATGCCGAGACCTTGAACAAGAAGCTGAACGCCACTGTCAAAGCGCTCAAGCGGCGGCACGCCGACCTCAAGCTCGCCATCTTCGACATCTACATCGCCGTACGCTCCGCAAGCTCGCCCAAGACCTGGCAGCTTATTGTACATGCGTACACGTGTTCAATAATGCCGCGATCGAACATGCCAATATGAGCGAGCTAGCATATATATGCATATGAGGGTCATCGATATCGTGGCCGTTATCGTTTATGTAGGCTTCGCGAACGCGACGTGCTGCCGAGACTGGCACGACCAAGATGATGTGGTGTACCTCTACAGCCCGACGACGGCCGGAGCGTGTGGGAACGCCAGCAGCTACGCGGCGGGCCACCGCTCGGTCCTGCGTATACGCATCGAAAGTGACGGAGGTAACAAGAAATTGCTAAGCGGCTAAGCCCCATGATTGTGTTTGTATACGTGGTATATATATTCTTTAGATTTGCAATTTAGGATTCCCTTGAGGTGCGAAGACGCATGTTTAGTATGACATTGAATTCTCTAAAAATCTGAAATCGAATTGAGTATTGGTAATTTTCTTAAATCGTCGAGCGCGGCTCGCAACGACGAGGTGGAGCTCGAGTGCATCGACGACACAGATCTCAAAAATTGCGGCGAGGGCCATAGAGCGTTGCTTGATGGCGGCAAGGGGAGCTCGGCTATGAGAGCTAGCTAACGGCAAAGGGTCACCGAGACGTGAATCTAGGAGAAGGGGGAGCACAGACGCGGGCTGCAACGACGACGCGGAGTTCAACCACGATAGAGCTTGATATATACATTTTTTTTTCCGTGGCAACGCACGGGCACTTTTCCTAGTACACCAAAAGACATATGTTCTGAGCAAAGAATGTAGGTAAAAAAATAACTAATTACACAGTTTCTGTTGTACATCATGAGACAATCTTTTAAGCCTAGTTACCCCACGGTTGATAATATTTACCACAAACAAAACGAAAGTGGTACGTAAGTGCTAGAGTTCCAACAGCTACTTTTGCTAAAATTTAGCCATCTAAACGTGGCCTTGACCGAGTCCACACGACCACCACT
>JADLZK010004261.1:0-52242 GCA_015847255.1 Hyparrhenia diplandra | reverse complement strand
TAATCGATAGCCCTGTATATTGTATGTGCTTTTTATATATGGTGTTTTCTGTTGCTCTCTAGAGGTTAATAGATCAGCTGTATTTTGCCCCCATTATTGGCCTCTGATTGATCTCCCCTGTCCCTGTGCCCCGCGTGAATCGGTCTCAAAGTCTGAACCTTCTCTAGCAAAGCTGTAGGCCCTGCGCATGTAGCAGGCGTCGCCCTGACTTTTTGCCTGTGTGAGGGTGCCTGATTACATCTATGAATTTCGTAGAGATTCTCGTGTAGAATTCGTGCCTAGTAGTCCGGCCCCAGCCTGAGTCCGGCCATGTAACGTTCGAAACCATGATGCATGCCCTCGTAGTCTGCTTGCACTCATCATCTATCGTCTTTCACACGCATGGGGTGATGGGCATGGCCAAATCCACTTTCCAAAAGTTACACCGATATGATGCAGGGAGGCGATTTCTCTTTCACTCGCCCCCGGAACGCCGGTGCGTGCTCTGCTAGTCTGATTGGCCTACTGCAACACACAACCAGCACCATTCCACAGCACAAGCGTCACATGAGACACCTCGCACCACGGCACCAGCACGCTCCTCGCCTCACTTTTTCCGGCCCCTCGTCGTGTTCTTGTCAGCCTCCAAGGCACGCAGCCTCTCTCCCGTCCCCTCACTCAGTCACAGTCCAGTCCATCTCGCCATTGCCTAGCTACTGTAGGAGTAGTTCAAAAAGGCCTCGAAGTCGAACAGTTGCTGCCGGCCGGGCCTCGTACATACAAAGCCAGACAGTGTCCCTCCATAGCAGGCTACCTAGGCTCGCTCCTTTCCCTCACCTGTTCCCCATTTTACAGCTCACAAAGGAGTTCACCCATCAACCAGCTTTCTGCATTCCTCCATGGGAGGCGCCATGAGGCAGCTGCTTAGCTTTCTGGGGGCGATCAATGGCCGCCCCAGGGAGAAGAATAAGAAGATGACGACGACGCTGCGGCGGCGCATGGTGCAGACGGTGGAGCTCAGGGTCAGGATGGACTGCGAGCGCTGCGAGCGCGAGGTCAAGAAAGCGCTCTCCGGCATCAGAGGTTGGTCATCCCCCACTCTTTGTCCCCTGCCCCCCTATGCATTCGCTTCGCACCAAGTTTTTCCCTTGCTCGCTAGCATTGCACCCATGACCATGACTGTCTTCTGTGCCCTGATGATGAGCACTCTGCACTCTGCACTCACTGAGTAGGTCAGTAATGACCACCATGTCCTTTCAGCACAAGCTTTTCCCAGCATACTTTTTGTGTCCCTGCAATAATGCAGCCAGCACCAAACATTTGAACGACACTAGCCCTAGCCAAACGAAAGAAGTTCCACTTCAAAAGTTCAAATCGAAGTGATGTCGTGAAGAGATTAACAGAGGCGATTAACAACTCTGCCGGCCTGCAGGAGTGCAGCATGTGGAGGTGAACAGGCTGCAGCAGAAGGTGACGGTCACTGGCGAGGTGGACCCGGTCGCGGTGCTGCGACGGGCCCAGTCCACGGGGAAGAAGGCGGAGCCGTGGGCGTGGCCGGGCCCCCAGGCCCAGAGCACTGCCGGCTACTACGCCCCGGCGGCCGCGGCCCCTCTACGGCATCGGGGCAGCCCAGCTGCAGCAGGCCCACGACGGCAGGTGGGCCAAAAACCCGGCTGGCTACTACTACTACCCGTACCAGGTCCCGGTGATGGAGGCCGCCATCGACGCCGAGCAGATCACCAGCCTGTTCAGCGACGACAACCCCAACGCCTGCTCCGTCATGTGACGCCTACATGTCTGTCTGTGTTTTCAGCACAAGAGAATTCAGTTATTAGGCTCGTGGTTTAGCAGATAGCAAGCAAGGGTAGCTGTAGCTGAGTGCTACTATATAGCAGCTAGTAAGATATGGTGGCATAGCATCGTCACTGTAAATCTCGTGAGGTTTCTCTATGTGCTTATTAAATTAGGAAGAATGCAGCAGAGTTTGGGCTACTCGTACCGTCGTACGTGGTTAAAATTACAGGAGAATGCTTATTAGGTCAATTGCACTACATAGAGCAAAAAGCAAACTTTTGCCATTATAAATTTGCTACTGATCTAGTTAGATCCCTAACCGTTCTTTATGCATGCTGCCATCAGCCCATCAGGCAGTGGAGCATGAGATCAGCTCTGAAGGTCAATCAATACTACCACTTGACTTCACTCTATCTCTCTCTGTCCTCGTTTGAAACGTTGTGGGAAAAGCAAGGCGATGGATCATGATTCATAAGATATCTGAAAAATCTATGATATATCGTACATAAAGCGGTCCGAGAGCAATGGAGTTGGGTGAGTTGGGTGCACGGTGACACCATCAGGTTCAGACCCATGACAGATCCCAAGGGTGCATGCTGAGGTAAAAACCGGCTTTTTCCTGCTAGTGCCACCCTCCTTTTGTAGGCTCACTCATCAATCCCTGCGCTGCGCATCTAGAAATCGCCATCCATTGCCCCTTGGTGCATGCACTGCAGACGCCCCCGGGTGGGTTGGCATCGGCAAGGGTCTCTGAAATTTCAATTGGGTGGTTTGGCAAAAGTTGTGTGCTCTGCTCGCCCACCACTAATTCCTCAGTTCGTGTGCGGTTCAGTTGTAAAAACTTGACCGGCGGGGGAGAGATGTGCTTTGTTGCAGTCAATCTGCTGAGACTACTATACAGACCCGTCCTCGAATGCGAGCTCACGAACTTGCTGTGGTGAGTCACCACTCACCAGCTGATCAGCTTTCCTGGAAGATTGGCGCCAAACTGGTCCCAGGATGATATTGCCTTTTGTTCGTCGATCGGTCTCAAAAAGTTAAAAATCCGAACAGCAGGATTCTTTCCTACTCTGATTGGACGGTATTAGCACTTGCTGATATCTCCTGTTGCCCAAATCCGTATCCAATCTGTTTTATATATATGTGCTCAAAAAGCACATGGCATGTATACCAACGACACGGTCCGTTAATCTCGGAATAAGATTTCAGCTTCCAGTAGTAGTCGATACGGTGATGATACGAGAAAATCGATCAGGTCTGATCCCATCGCGTTCCCTTCCGTTCTTTAGAAACAGACCGCGTGCTCTGCGCTGATAGTGGGAGCTAAGCCAGCAACGACCGGGGGCAGGCACTTGGCTTTCGTCACACGCGGCATATTACGTTACGGGTTTTTGTTTGGACGTACAAAAAGTGGACGGAAAGAGGAGGGGGCCATGGGGACTGTACATCGAAGTGACGTGCTCCCGTTGCCTGATGGCGGTTCTGATCCGTACACTAACGTGTACACTTATCGTCGGTCGCTTGAGATCACTTGGTCTTAGTTTTTTTCGTTTTCGTTAACAAAACAGGCGGATCGGAGCCTATTCCGATGTTTTGTACTAGTGGCGAAAGCATAAATTTTGGCAGCACAAAGATATTTTTGCGCGATATCGTGAAAGGCACTGGACGAAGAATCTCGGCAGATTTTCCTTCGTTGCCTCACCTCACCTCACTGCTGAGGAGACCGACCTTCTCAGCACAGCATGGCACGCGACGGGACGGGCTGGGGACCCATAGACTTGCCACGGCGCGATGTCCTTCGCCAACCGCGAAAACGACCAAGCGCGCCTCAGAAAACAACGGGTCGAACGGGGAGATCCGAGATGGACTGGGGCAACGCATGCCTGGCCGCCTGGCCGGATGGCGCGACTGCTCTAGTACATCTCTGGTCGGGCTCGAGTGCTTGCACGGTCGTGGCGGTACCTGACTTTTTGCGGTGGCGACGGCCATGAAACGGTTGGGGAAATGGGGTCAGCTCAGCTGCCCCGCAGGTTGGAACTCGAAGGAGCCGCCCATTATGCATCAATTATTCGAAGGTGACTAAGGTTCTATGACCTTTGTATTTTTTTATAGAAAAGATGACCTTTTGTAATAAGGTTGCTATGAAATTATCTCGCGGCTTCGATTGGGAGATTTGTTTGGAAACAATGAAGAGAAATCAAAGTATAAAAAGCGCATAAAGTGTCTCAGTGAATCCAAATGACCCTAGAGATACTTTTTAATAATGATTTATTTATTTTATAATTTGTATAAAATTTTTTTAAAATAAAGATCGAATGGTCAAATACGATGTCGTAAAAATCTAAAACGATCCTCCCATCCTCTTTTTAGGAAGGAGGGAGTATAATGTAACAATACTAGTCGCACAAGAAACAAAAATCACGTATAAGGCGTGGGGGACTGGGATGGCAAACGTCATTGTCAGCGGCAATACGCTAAAGACAAACTCGCCCTGGTGTTTCAGACAGATCATGTATAACGACAATTTACACGCACACATCTACAGATTATTCGAAGGCGACTAATACTTGCCGTAAAATAACACGAGAAGGGGCATGCTATAATGTTTGATAGAGCATGTTTTTAGCCTCATATCCGATCCAGCTACGCATTATATACTGATGTACATAGCATAGAATTGGCATCCGATACAGTATAACGTATACAGCAAAAATTTACAGCCGGGGGCGGCACAGTGGGGTGTGGAGGGCTACTAGCCTAGTGGACTGTTGGAGTAAAGGGCGGACGAAATAAATTGTGTTCTGTTAGATATTGACTACAGATTGCAAAGTTAATTGCTATTTTTTGATAGGTAAAGAATGGAATGGTCACTCTTTTGCTTGGGTTAGAGTAACTTAAGGTTATTTCTGACTTATGCTTGTCTGAGCACTGTTTTTTTAAATAGAAATAAGTTCGTTATGGTACACTGTCAATTTAATGTAATTCATTTAATTAATTAGATTTGATAGTTACTGTATAAGACATCTATTACTTTCTAGAGTTAATAGATGGATTAATAATTGTTTATTTTTGTAAAGTAAGATAAATAAGGAAAGTTTTTTTATATAGAACCTTTTTTTTTTTCTCTAGATTTAATTGATGCATGACTTGATTTGCATAATTGGACATGACATGGGATAATATTTCGATTAGTATAATTTTGAGATTAGTACTCTGCCGTGACACAATTTGATGAGCTACCTATGCTAAAAGCATTCCTTTCCACCCGATGCCGTGTCCCGGATGCACGGAAGAAAAGGCTGCACATGAAAGGAAGGGCTGCTCGCCTGTCTGCTTCGGTGTTTCTCCACTGATGAGGGATTTGATAATATCTTTTTCTTGGTTAATTAATTAAAAAATAAATAAAAACACACACTTATGGTAGCACCTCTGGATGCACGAAACGAGCTTGTCTCTGCTCTCCGTTGCGATATTTTTTGTTCTTTTTCTTGCTTATTGTTACCATTGCAATATTTCTGCGTACTTTGCCTTGCCACACATATCGGTGCTAAGCTTGGCTCACATTGCCCTTTTCTTGGACCTGGAAAAAGCAACGAAACATAAGCTTTCCGGAAGCACTACTAGCGTTTAGTGGTTGTCCGTGGCTTAATTTTCCCGCGGCCCTTTGAGTGCAAAAACCATCGCAAGCAAGGCGCCTCGCCTGTATTACTCCACAGAGTCAAGTGTCAGCCGCGTACTCCATGTCGCCTCCTGCCGTGGACGGGGAAACCGTCCCATTCTTTAATCTCCTCTCTTCTAGATCCTTTTCCTTCTCACACAACAAGGGCTACACTGCAATGGGACGCAAATGCCTAAGATCATGCGCCTGTCGCGGCGCGCTAATACGGCATTCACAGCGAGTTTAAGATACATATATACGCTTATAAAACTCACGGTTGCTTTGTATGCTGGTTAGTTTGGCAGCCGGGACAAGGACTCGCTGCCAGTTTTACAAAGGGGAGCAACGTAACAAGAAAGCGGTAACAAAAGAAAACAATGTAGATTCCTCATCCAGCTGTTTTATCTTAACCAGGGCCCTGTTTAGATGGCTACAAAATTTTTCGTATGTCACATTAAATGTTCTGTAGCACGTTTTGGATTTGTTAAAGTGATCGGTAAATATTATCCCATCATGGAGTAACTAGGGCTAAAAGAATCGATGCCATGATGTAAACTGTGTAACTAGTTATTTTTAACCTGTTTTATACTCCAAATATATGTCTTTTGATGTATTTAATGTGATGTGATGGAGAGAAAGTGGGAAAAATGTTACAAACTTTTAGCATCTAAACAAGGTGGAGGTCGGCCCCATATTGTGCCTTTTGGTTGGCATTTGACCCAAGTGGTTCGCTTTTTGTATTGCGTTGTCGTTATATACCACCAAAAACGTGAGGAAAAGAAGGGTCCTGGTGGCTGCAGCTGACCTGGCACAAATTATGGGTGGCACTTCAGACTACAGACCAGTGTCAGCTGTTGTGTGGACTGTTGTTTATTCTCGTATGTATTTTTCTCCGAAAGGTCGTCGCCGGTGCGGAATATTCTTCACTCAGACAGATTCACTCCGTTGGTGCCGTATTTGGACGGCCACCGTGCCTTTGTTAGCCTGCCAGACCTCGACCAATGGGCTGGGATAAGTCCAGTATTATTATCCTAAATCAAATATCTCTAACTTTGACTAAAAAATTTCAAAGGATTTATACCCACTTCGACTGTTTTGTAATTTATTTAGGACGGACTGACGGAGGGGTGTACATCAGTAACAACATACTTATACCATAAACAGTTAAAGGTTTCTGGGAGCCCTTTTCCAAACCAAATCAAATGGAACACTAGTAATTATGATCTCCCTCCTTCTCAGTGAAAACAAGCTGTGTCTGATGATCTGTGGTCTTTTTTTTTGTTTCTGATAAGTGATAAAGCCTTGCTTCTCGAAGGAGACAACCTGCCCCCCAGACGCGATCACGCCACCATATCCGAATCTGGCGCCTCGATGTGCATGCAAACAAACGTTCCGATTACTTGTTGTACGCACGAGCAGCCTTTCAGCTGGCCCCTAGTCCATACTGTTGCCTGTCCGGTAATCCCCTGCCAAGCGTCGCGCCTGCCGTCCTCAGTTCCTCACTGGCCTGGACGCGTGCCGAGACGCGCACCACGTTGGCGAACGGCATGGGCATGTGGGCGTGGCGTCCCCCCTTGGCGTGCTGCCACGTCCGCTGTGGATGCATCCATCCGCACAGTCCGCATGCCGCCCGGCGGCGGCAACAAGGGTTCCGGGCTGCGTACGCCGTCCCGATCCGATAGGCCGAGATCCAGCGCTCGGAAGGCGTGGGCCGTTCGTTCTGCCCCCGAAACCCCGGCCTAGCCTGGCCCGCAAAACCCCCGGCCTGCAGTGCGAAGACTTGCCGGCTCAAACATATCCAGAGTCCAGCCCACCCTCGGTGCGACGAATTTGGGGAGTCGCTTTAACTACCCCGCGCCTTTGCGCGCCTTGCAGCCACAGCGTCTGGGGATAATCCGTCCAGCGCACCAGCTGCTAGCAGCCATGGCACCACCCATCTCTCCTGTGCTCTCTCGTGGCCGTGGCGTCCAGCCAAATCCGGACGCCGCTGCTCCCGAGGCCCAGCAGCAGAGCTCGCCGTCGTCGCACCATACGGCTCTTCCTCGGCCTCGCCGTCGTCCACTTCGTCATCGACTCCTCCTCGCCACGCCCACGCCGCGGCGCCTGGATCAGGTGGCGTCGGCGTCGGCAGCTAGGGAGGGCTACTGGCACTGGGCGCGGGGTTCCTGGCCTCGGCCGCGCTGCTGTGTGCCCGGCTGGCGAAGCCGGCGCCACGCGCGTCGGTACCATGCGCGACGGTCGGGGGACAAGCTGTGCGACCTGAGCCTCGTCAAGTCCGGCCTCGCGTACTGCGACGTCGAGGTTGGCACCGGTGTCCACCACCGCGCGGCGAAAGCTCATCAATGTCAGTGCCGAGACAACGGTTTCTTGCATGCCCCTGCGACTTCCTTTGAATGCACGCACTTGCTCTGTACACAGTGGACAGTTTCACTTCTACTATATGCGAGTAATTCGTTCTCTCTTGACGGTCGTCAGGTGCACTACACCGCAAGATTTCCTGACGGCACGCTGTTCGACAGCAGCTACAAGCGTGGCAGGCCACTGACAATGCGCATAGGCGCGGAGCAAGGTGTGCTGCGTCTGTTGCTCACTGAAAACGACCTTCATTTTTTCAGGACACTAGATTATCATTTGTTTCTTCCGCGTTCTCCATGTGCAGATCCTCCGAGGGGGCTTGAACAGGGGATCAGTGGCGGCGGCGGTGTGCCACCCATGCTTGTTGGTATGGACAAAACTCGGCAGCTAGATGTTAGAGTAGAGATTTGGCATGCTGTTTCATGACTCCGTTGCAAACCTGCTTCAGGTGGAAAGCGTAAGCTGATGATACCTGCGTCACTGGCGTACGGGCCTGAACCAGCAGGATGCTTCTCAGGTCAATTTCTCACCCTTTTCTTAGAAAAAATAATAACAGTAAAAGTTTCTGTGGCAATAGTAATTGACTGCAACGCACCATAGATAAGCAGTTTAAGAATTGATCTAGCTCTAGCACTGCATTGTCAGCAGAATTTACTGCATTTTCAGTTGAACATGGGTTCAGACCTTCAGACCATCTAGTTTTTTTTTCGACAGGAGACTGCAACATTCCCGGAAACGCCACACTTCTATATGACCTTTACCTCGTTGGGATTTACAAGTGAGCACTGGATGGCAAAGGAATATTCAGGGCCTAGAGCAAATAAGGTATGGTATAGTGCAGCATTCTCAACTCGCCTGATTTTCTGTGAACGATCGTTCTCTTTTTCCAAGATTGTTGTTAATCACTTGTTGGAAATTTTACTTTGGCGATTTTTTTCCCTGGAACACGTGGAGTTTCGGGGACAAGTTTATCCGGCAGATGAAGGTGTTTCTGCCAAGATTGGTGGTGAAAGCACCTGCAGAGCCACTTACAGAAGCTTGTGCATAGGACTGTTACTGTTCACTTTCCATACTCGATTGGCGGTGCTCCTGACCATATTTCTGTAGACCAGGTACCTGGATTGCAGAAAAATGGTACGCGGGCGAGTTGCATTGAATAAAAAAGAATTATATAAACCATCCTTATATAACACAATAATGCCATTGTGGAACTTTGTAAAGACCAATCATATTGAGCCAAAGCGACAAAGTTATCCGAGCTGTCAAGTGCTACAGTTTTTGCACAGCGATATGGATTTTGTGAATTATTCGTGCCAGTCATCAGCAACTCAGCATGACCCACAAATGGCGTTGAATCGATCATGCAGCCTAAATCCTCCGCATGGTTTCACTTGGTTGGTGAAACACTCACGTGTAGAATATGCAGAGGTCTCTTGCTCGTGTTGGACACGTCCAGCAGCTTTGGCTGTCGCTGCTTGGCCTAGAAATTCTCCATGATTATGGGCAGGACCATGCATCCTACTAGTCCATAGTGTGGAGCAAATTCTCCAGATCCCATTGTTAAGCCATCAGAAATGGAATATACCATGTCAAGAGAATATCCTTTGTGATGCAATGGGGAATGGGGATCTCCTCGCTAAAGAAAAAAGAAAGAAAGAGAGAGAATATCCTTTGAGCGAACTAACAACCCCCAATTTGTGACAGTTGATGGGCATCAACGCGTGAGCAGAATGGTTCAAACGGTGCCTACCTGCTTGCCTGAATTAGGGGAGGTTGGTGAAGCAACAAAGGCGGCTAACCACTGGCTGACTGGCACCATTTCCATGGCTGTGGCAATGGTTGAAAATCCCAGAGTCATCGATCTCGTCAAACACTCAAAACCTCATCAGTGGCCAGCCTTTCGCATACCAGGTCTTCAGACGCAACGGGGTGGCCAGCGGAGACGGTGGAGATATTTTATGGCCTGTCGGCCTTCCGGAAGCCCATATGAGATATCGGCCACCAGGCGGCCGAGAAATTTCCGTCGGCATATAAAAATAGTATTCAAATTTCAAAACGAAATTCTTCTTCAACAGCTCGCGCGATGAATATGCAAATCCGCATAAGCGAAAGCGTAAACTAGGACCAACCAAACCGCATTTTTTTTAGCCGTTGTCCACCACACGTTATCGAAAACTATGCTAGGGCTTGGGTTATTATACTAAAAAAAATTCTCAGAGTGATTTGACCTCACCTCTTTCATAGTGATTAGAGTGAGAGAGCCAGGCTAGGTCATTGGTGGTTCTTGGGAGCGCCAAGAGCTGTTATTGAAGGGCAGAGCAGCAAAGAACGATTAAAAAAGCATCTCAACAGTTTTGGTATTTTGATTTGGCATTTGACTTTTTTGTTAACTCCCCATTTCATGAAAAGCACAGCTGCAGCAGCGCATGGTTTCAGCAACATATAGACTCGCTAAACACCTCCACAGAAATTCGACTAAAAACAAATCCTAGCCGACGTAGGAGTATCTGATAAGTGGCGTGTAAACAAGGAGCGGGAAATTAAAACACCCAAGTTGAATACGAAGATGGGTTGATTTTTTCTCTCGAAATGAAGATGGGTTGAAATTGAATACACCCAGGTCTAAATTATTCACATTTCACATAGCCGATGGCAACAATCACATGATATGTATTTTTTAATAAGAAACATACAAATAGCACATAAGGTCCAACAAATGTTCAAAGTATACAAGGCAGCGCTAAGAACACAATCTATTTATTTTTAGTTTTGTCTAAAGTCACCCTTTATTATTTTTAAAAAATAAAAAATATATAAAAAATACAATAACATTTACCATAAAATATGTATACTGTATTAATTTTGTGTATATATATATACCATAGATACATGTTTCTACAAATTCAGTTAAAATTAGAAAAACTATACTTTAAACAAACAAAAATAAAACAGAAATACTCCATGACAATCGCTTGATTAGGTGCATTTGCATCCTGTTTAATGAAAAATGCACCAAGGCGTTATCACGAAAAAAAGATTAGGTGCAATTGCGTCAGTCATCGTCAGCAGAAACTCTCGCGACTCCTGTATGTTCAAAGTCGAAATTAGTTTTTCCCTCTAAATTTCCAGAAAATCTCAGAGTCCCGGTTTCATGAAACGACGGCAGTCACCCTATTTGTTCCCTTTGTTCCCATGGCACCAACCCATGTCCACACAATGCACCGCACCAACCAACCAAACCAACTACCATCGCTGTGACGCTGTCCCGATCGCGGCGGCCGTTTATAAAACTGACCGAGCCGCGCCGCACCAGAAAGTTGGGAGCTCGACGACCGACCCACACGAGCCCCTTTTCGCCCCTTGCCCCTCGGTTTCGTCGACGCTCCCCGGTGATCTCCGCGACCGCGACCGCGACCGCGACCCGCCGCCGCCGCTGCAGATCTCACCGAGGAAGGAAACGGGGTTCGGTTCCGCCGCCCGGGCAACTGGACCTAGAGAAACGAGGCAGGCCCTCCGCTCCTTTTCGAGTTCCCGAGGCGCTACTCTACCAGGGTTCGGCATCCTTGGTTCCCCGCGTATGTGATCTTCGTGCTTTCCCGATTACGTGCTTTGCTTAAGTTCTGGATTGGTAGTGCTAACTGTTTGATGGATTAATTAGACTCGGTTGCTGCTATTTTTTTTTAAGCAGCTGCTGCCAATGTTTTTAGTGGTCATCGTAATGCTTTTATTATTATTATTATTGGTTTGTATCTCTAGGTTGCTCAACTCTTTGTTAGGCTAAGCAGGCATTAGTGATTACACAGTTTAATATCACTGCATTCCATTGGGACCTTAAGCCTTTAGTTGGCTATGTAAGAATTCAACTAATTTTGTTGTATGTATATTGGAACAGATGGCCACCTCCACAACTCAGCATGTGCTTTCATCCATCAAATTGCTGCCCACAGGCTGCTTCCATCCTGATAGGAGAAATAGCTCCATGATTTCTGTGTCAGTAGGGCTTCGCTGCCCCAGTGCCCGTAATTTGGGTTTAGTTTGTGCGTCAAACACCCAATCTTCAGTGATTGAGCGGTTCAGCTACCGGGGAGCCCTAAAAGCAGAGTAACTCCAAAGAAATCAGGTGTGTTCTTAAGTTGAGCTCCACTGAGCAGGCGCAGTGGTCACTAAATTCTTCTACGAAGCATTGATTCACTGACATTATAAGATTGTTGTTCATGTGCTTGTAGGTGAAAGCGCACTCATTCTGATACGGCATGGAGAATCGTTGTGGAACGAGAAGAATCTGTTCACGGATGTGTCGATGTTCCCCTGACTCCTAAGGGTGTTGACGAGGCGATTGAGGCGGGAAAAAAGGATATGCAACATCCCAGTTGATGTAATATACACTTCATCGCTGATTCGAAGCTCAGATGACCGCTATGCTTGCCATGATGCAGCATCGCCGTAAGAAGGTTTTAAAATCTTTCCCTTGTATATTTCCAGTATTCATATTGAGTCTGTTCATGTCTGCAAATAATGAACTTAAGAGGTTATGGCATCTGCCACTGGCCATTTTAGGTTCCAATCATTGTGCACAATGAGAGTGAACAAGCTCACAAGTGGAGTCAGATATACAGTGAAGAGACAAAGAAGCAGTCCATTCCTGTCATAACAGCTTGGCAGTTGAATGAACGAATGTAAGAGTTTCCTGCACTCTAGAATGATTATCTGGTGCATCGTAGTATTTATTGTTGAACTTAACATTAGTTATATCTTGCCATCTAAGGTATGGTGAGCTTCAAGGCCTTAACAAGCAAGAAACCGCTGATCGATTTGGTAAAGAACAAGTTCATGAATGGCGCCGCGAGTTATGATATTCCTCCCCAAATGGTGAGAGCCTTGAGATGTGTGCAGAGAGAGCAGTTGCTTATTTCAAAGACAATGTAAGGATATTATCAGACAATGTTATTTCTGTTGAATTATCATTTACATGTTGCTTTGTATCGCGCATAAAAGTCAGATGTTGCAAGCTTCAGTTTGACACTGTGGTTAGCCTGCAATTATCTCTACCAACGAATTCTAAATCTGTTTCTGTCGCAATCACCTAATACAATATCAAACACAGCGCCAATTCAGTACTTTTCCCCATGAATTTTGTAGTAACCTTGGCACGTTTCTTGTCTCTTAGATTATACCAAAACTTGTGGCTGGAAAGCATGTAATGATTGCTGCCCATGGGAATTCACTTCGTTCAATTATAATGCATTTGGACAAGTTGACTTCTCAAGAGGTATTTTATGTTTGTTTTGTACTTTAGTTACTTTTCACAATTGGTGTTCTTGTATTGAATTCTCAACAGGCCCTTCATTTCTCAGGTTATCAGCCTTGAGTTGTCTACTGGCATTCCTATGCTGTATATATTCAAGGAAGGGGAAATTTATCAGGCGAGGAAGTCCCGCAGGACCTTCTGAAGCAGGTGTCTATGCTTATACCAAGGTAAGAATTCTTCTCTGCTTCCCGGTTGCGGTGAAACAACATTCTGATTTAACATGTATTTTCCAAACAAATGAACATATCTAGAAGCACCAGTTGTGGTTTTTCAGCTCTTAATATTTAAAGTTCAGACAACTCAATCAATTTGATTTTAATCGTAATTACAAACTAGTAGTATTGTTCTATTGTCAATTTCCCCTTTTTAACGTAAGTATTGTTGTGTTGTCTTATTGTGAATGTTTCGTGGTACAAACTTTTTAAATGTCTTAAAGTTTATATCTCCCAACTTTTTTTCGTGCAGAATTTGGCTCAGTACAGACAGAAGCTCGATGGCATGGTTCAGTAGTCATCTTTTGTTAGGTAAATATTTGTTATTTCCATACCGATCTCTACAATGGGATACATTTATAAAACTAATCATTTACTCTTGATGGTTTGTAGGCTTTTTGTTTGCTACTAGTTGCTACTCATCCGTCGAACATGCATTTGGTCCCAAAAAAAGGGGTCAAGCTCCTACCGTTCATCATTTGGAATCTTTGAGACCTACACGTTTGTAGCGGCTCATTTATCTCTTCAGAATCCTTCCAGCACGTGGTAGTAAAATATAGAGGATAATTTAGCTGATGGGCTGTAGATACAGATGGGGATAAATTTTGATGGCAATTGTGTTATCTTGTCGCGTTCCCCATTCATTTAGATTGAAATATTTGTAATGGTGCAGTGTAAAAGACTTCTAGTGGACGGCATAAAACGATATGGTGCTATGGAATGCTTGTTCAGTTCTTCCTTTTGGCCCCGGTATGTGATCAGAATGTTCCATCCTTGGTTGCCATGCCCGGTATGTGATCGGAATGTGTTATCTTGGGTTCGGATCCTTTTGGCCTGACCAGCGAGCATTGTTCATCCCATCCGTGGTGCCGACAAGCACGAAAGATGCAGAATTCCAGATTCAGCCTCGCACAAATCCAGCGGCGCCGGCGCATAAACTGACGCGATCTGGGCCGGCAAAGTCGGTGGTATAAAAAATATGTGGCTGCACCCACCGTCAACCATCAAGACCTGCCAAATTGGATTCCTATCCTGCAGCTGGAGATCTTAAGCCCGTTGGTTTGACTTGAAGTACAGTCATTTACTTCCCCTCCCCAAATTATAAGTCGTTTGACTTTTTGGCCCAAGTTTGACCATTCGTTTTATTCAAAAAATTTACGTAAATATTGTCAAATTCAAGTCATTCTTTAAGAACTTTACTAATAAAGAAAGCCACGGCAAAAAAGTGATATTTTGCACAAATTTTTAAATAAGACAAAAAAATTGTTGTCAAAAAAGTCAAACGACTTATAATTTGGGATGGAGGGAGTATCATTCATTCACTGCCAAATACCAACTCACAGCATGCATATCTTCTTCCATCACTCCATGTAATTCATGGTAGGTGGTGTGAGTGACCCAACGTCCCCAGGAGAGGCTATCGGCTGGTGAGCACTCGACAGGTGGCCTGTCGGCTGCTGAGTGGCTGACAGGGTGTTATATCTCAAACTTTTATAACAGCTTCTACATTTTCAATTAATTATTTTTAAGAAAATCGAAGCAAGTGTTCTCGTAGACATGACAGCATCATAGGAAGGAACGGCTCTAGGAGGAAGCAGCAGAGCATATTGGAGGCAAGCGAAGCCATTTCCATTTGAAGGCGACACAACACAATTCCCTCGCCGCCACCCGTTTTTGAGCCCCCTCATTTACCCCACCACTCCTCGTTTCGCTCTGGCTTTGCCGGGGAAACGAAAACAATCGCCTCGCTCGCCCCCGCCCCTAGTGCCCCCTACCACCACGACGGATGAAGGTCGGGTCCTGCCGCGTCTTTACCGTCAGCTGGATGTCAAATCACAACGCGCCCTGTGACATCCCCCAAGCCGGCCTCCGTCGACGAGTTCCTCGTCAAGAATGGCAAGAAGAAGAAGGTGTGTATAGCCAAGCCCATGCATTCCGGTCATTTTCCCTCCAGGCCGGCAGCTGCCTGTGCGTGCATTGTGGCTGCTGATGACAGAGGTTTGTTTGCTCTCGCAGTCCTTCATGTCGGGCCTCTTCCGCAAGAAAGGGAGGGGCGCGGACAAGAAGATGCTCTCGCGGCGGGACATCGTCTTCGGTGAGTGCGTGCGTTCGTGCCGGCGGATGCTCGCGGCAGTTCGCCGGACAAGCCGGCTGTTGGATTGCGGACGCACGCATGGTTTGACGCTGTTTTTCTGCAGATTTGGAGGGCAAAAGCGGCGACAGGATGGACCTCTTGGACCGCAAGAGCTTCTCAGGTAACACGCCAGCACCGGTCAGGATACGCATTGTGGTGACAATGCGCCACGTTGCCTGTGCGCGCCTGATAGCTCGCTGGGATTTGTGTTTCAGATCGGCACTGCACGACGCGGATCGAGAACCTGACTCTGAGCTGCCTGGATTCTCCAATGAGACCCAATGTCGATACCCGGGAGTACCGGTAACAGCAATTTCGACTGGAGTTTGATGCTAATTTCTCCTCCTGGTTCTGAAAAGCTCAAGCTCATTGCTTGATGATCGTTTTCGAGCCTCTGTTTTTTGTTTATCTGATTCTGATGTATATAAACTTGCAGTTGGACCATGTTTGACGATCTTGCAGGGTGTTTGTAGGCACATGGAATGTGGGAGGGAAGCCTCCTGACAGCAGCGTTAACCTTGAAGAGTTTCTGCAGATTGAAGGATTGCCCGATATATACGTCTTGGGGTACTGATTTTCCCGATTTCGTTGGTTTTGCCAACTTTTTATGCATCAATCATGCGTCATTCTCATGCATTATATATACTCGGATCTTTCGCACTCCAGCTAGCTAATGCATTTGGACGTTCGCAAAGGTTTCAGGAGATCGTGCCTCTGAACGCCGGCAACGTGCTTGTCGTGGAGGACAACGAGCCGGCGGGCAAGTGGATGGAGCTCATCTACCAGGCCCCTGAACAGGCCGCCGGCCCCGGACGGGCAGTCCTCCGGCGACGAGCTCGCCGCCGGAGTCCACCTCCTCCCCACTACGCCCAGCCGTCCCAGGTCCGGCAAGGCGGCCGCGACCCCAGCAACGCCGCCATCCCCAAGTCCTCCAGCGGCGGCCAGCTCTTCGCGCAGAAGCCGCCGCCGCCGCTCAAGATGGTCAACAAGAGCTACCGCGTCGACAACGCGCTGGTCAAGACGTGCACCTGCATGTCCGACCCGACCACCATGCAGCGCCGGGCGCGGGAGATGCGCGAGTTCCTCTACCGCGTCGAGGCCGCCGCCGCCTCGCCGGGCCGCGGCGCCGACGACGACGCGCTGGCGTCCATTGAAGGCGGTGATCAGAGGGGCGGCGGCGGCGGCGGCATGAACTACTGCCTCATCGCGAGGAAGCAGATGGTCGGGATCTTCCTGTCGGTGTGGGTGCGGCGGGAGCTCGTGCAGTACGTCGGCCACCTCCGTGTCGACTGCGTCGGCCGGGGCATCATGGGCCGCCTCGGGAACAAGGTCTGTGATCGGGCATCATGGGCATGCCGAATCTTACGAACCAGCAACCGTCTGATTCTTTCTGAAATCTGAAATCACCAGGGATGCATCGCCATGAGCATGACGCTGCACCACACGAGCATCTGCTTCGTGTGCTGCCACCTGGCGTCCGGCGAGAAAGGAAGGCGACGAGGTGCGGAGGAACTCCGACGTCGCCGAGATCCTCAAGAACGCGCAGTTCCCGCGCATCTGCAAGGTGCCCGGCCAGCGCGTTCCTGAGAAGATCATTGACCACGAGTAAGCAAAGTGTCCACTGAAAATAAAAAACATGGCAGGGCTTAATTACTTACGCCTCTGAATCAATGTCCACTGCATCATGGCAGCCGGATCATCTGGCTTGGGGATTTGAACTACCGAGTCTCGTTGAGCTACGAGGAAACAAAGACGCTGCTGGAGGAGAATGAGTGGGACATCTTATTGGAGAGAGATCAGGTATCTTATCAACTAGTACTCCATATGAACAGGAATTTTTCAGATATGCTACAGTGTTACTACAGAGCAATTGCAGTAAAAATACCCGTGATTTCGCTCAGAAAACCTGATGCTGACAATATTGTACATTGACAGCTGGCCATGGAGAGACAAGCCGGGAGAGTGTTCAAAGGGTGGAAGGAGGGCAAGATCTACTTCGCCCCTACATACAAGTACAGGCAGAACTCCGACTCGTATGTATGGGAGACTGCCAAATCAAAGAAGAAACGACGAACGCCGGCATGGTACAGAACAAGGACACCATTGATTTGAACATTCAGACATGCCAAAGCTTTGATGCTTCCTGAGGCAGATACTTGATATTTTCTGAATGTTCCATGTTGATGTAGGTGTGACAGGATACTGTGGCACGGCCAGGGCATCGAGCAGCTGCAGTACATCAGGGGCGAGTTCAGGCTCTCCGATCACAGGCCTGTCTGCAGCGTGTTCGTGGTCGAAGCCGATGTAGATAGTGGGAGCAAGATCAGAAAGGGCTACTCGACTCTGGACGCTAGGATTAATTTCGAGTCCTCTGCGATACCCAAGAGACACAGCTTCTATGATGACTTCTGAAATTTTTGACTTGTGATGATAGTTTTGTCTATAATATAAAATAGTAGCTTACAAAGATCAGAAACGTTTGTAGCGAAAAGGCTTAAGTTTGTCAAGCCTAACACTTGTCTTGTACCAAGTGGTATACTAACTGAAAGTCAATGGTGGTTACTGAACAGAATACAAGTGAACAATGGTATTTCACCCAACAGCTGCTGGTCAAGTGGTTTTGCTGTTGAGTAGAGAACAGCCAGATACAATAGTATCCCACCCCCAACCCAAGTAAATATAAGGGCATAGCAGAAAATGAACACTGGATCACATTCTGTCATGAAAACTGAAAAGCGAGGGTAAATATTTGGTATTAGGTCTTTACCATCTGGTAGATCTCATTCTGTCATGAAAAGGTTCCTCAAATAAGATGGTGAGGGCAGAGAAATAGGTGCCTGACTACTAAACAAATCAGGCATGACGATTTGCCGTGTTAAAAAGAGTTTCTCATAGCCTTTCGTGTTCATCTTTAGTGAACTGTGGTAGAATCCTATCAATTTTTAGCATTTTGTTTCATGGTGATACTCAGAGATCAGATTAAACGCCACTTTTATCTGCTGGGGCATTAGTTTCTCCTGGCAAGCTTTTCTGCTCAACTGTACTTGATTCGGTCCGTGTTTGTTCCTTCTTCTCAGATTCAGTATCCGATTCTTCACTCTTTTCAGGAGCAGTCTCCATGTTTTCCCTCTTTCCAGATCCATCCTCTTCAATCTTCACACCCGAGATGCTTTCTAGGGCCTTTTGGCTGCTCATCAGATATGGCTCAGAAGCTAGAGCTGAATTCTCAGGGCTCCAGAATGATGGCATCTTCTTCTCATCTTCTCTCATCCTCACAGCATAATCATTTATATTGAAAGTGGCTGGGTTCTTGCCACCAAATGCACATTCTAACTCATCCATGTTGAAAAGTTCTTCCATGATCTTCATGGTGTCAGGTCTGTCTGAGTATACAAATTTGACCTTGTTTCTGGTCTTCTTCTCAAGAAGGGGGCATGCCATCTACATTCAGATCTAGATTTTAGTTCTTGAAATGTATCATGAATTCATGATTAACTGAAAGTAACATCAGGTGTTTAATTTCCTTGATACATATGAAACTGATACTTATGTACAGCCAAACTACAAGGCAACAACTACCTAGATGCTGCTATTCCACTTCAGTTACTCTCTAGAACAGCACTATGGCTGGCTTCTGCTCTGCAGCTGCAGCCTGCAGTGCTACAGAGATGCAAGCGTGCCGCTAGCAACCCACGGAAATTAAGCCTATATGTGGGTTTGTGGGATATCCCGCTTGCACCCCTAGCTGCAGTAGCAAGCTCAGCCGAACACACTAGACTAGTACATAAACAAATATGCTTTACTACAATATCAAGATGGAAATTCAAAAAATGTTACATCAATCTTATTGCTGGAGTCTACATGTAGGAAGGTGATGAAATTGGTCAGGACATGATGTATTCATGGAGCATGTCATCCTAAATATCTGATGAAATAAATAAGAATCTCAAAGATTGTAAAGACATACCTTCCAGAAAGGCTCAAAAACTTTGGAGCATCGTAAAGAATTGCCACACCCAATCTTTCAGGATAATGGCCTTGTAGGACATCTGCTGTCATCTTTGTCACCTGAATTGACAAGTTACCTAAGTTGAAACCAGCAAAATCAATGAGCCAAACCATCTGATCCTGACCATGCGGCAGATTTAGAATTGCATTCTCCATACAGTACACCAAGTACTTGACTTGCCCGTTGGCATTCTTGGTATTCTGAAAAATAAAATAACAGCTCAGAATGATGGAATTAGACATGTATTTATATGCATATAAATATGTGCATTCAACAGTGAAAATGGTAAAAACAAAAGGTTTTGTGGGGAACTCCCCACATTCACGTCTCAAAAAAAAGAAAAGATAGATGAAAAAAAGGGGACAGAAGAGCATTATCAAACCTGGCATCCAGGTCTCATGACAAGGATACTCCGCCCAATCTTGTCAAAGTAATCAGTTCGGTAAATTTTCCCAGTCACCGCTTCATCAGATATGTCATCCTACATAAGAAATGCAAAAAGATTTTCTATCAGATAATAATCCATCAAACCAGATGTCATAATGCACCAAATGTTTCACAAAGCATGCTAAAAAGTTCCGTGCTGGCATAAGCAAAATGCCAAAATCACATGACCATTGTCACGTCCTTCAAAGCAATATGACTTAGAAGTTAGAAAAAATCTCACCCAACGGATTTCATCAGGCTTATATTCTGAACGCCATTTTAAGGTTTTCTTCAGCATTTTAGTAGCCTTCTTTACGTCCCAGTTCCTTGCTATCAGGTACCTTGCAATTGAAGCATCTGAGCAATATCGAGCTGATTTTCCAGACAGCTGTCCTAGGTCAGTTCTAACTTTACCAATCTGACACAAAAAGAAAGGAAAAATAAGAGGTAATGGTAACAACTGGTATCTGGGTGCCTAACTGGAAAAGAAAATGAAAAAGGAGACGAACAAGTTCAATTTGCATTTTATATTTAGAGCTCTTCCACTTAGAAACAAAAAAACAAAATGTTGAATCCAGGTGACATGAAATCACCTTAGACAGCTGCTCCTCATACAATGCTGCTTCTTTCCCATGGCCATTGGTTGTACCACTCACTGAACTCATAGTGCCCTTTCACTATTTCCTACCTGAATAAATCAAAAGGCATTGTAAGAACTTCAGTCTAAGTTACATAAACGAGAATAACAATATCTGATGCTGCGAGGGAGAAAAAAACAACAGGATAGGCAAAGTAAAAACAGAATTACAGGAGACATGCACAACAAAAGAGCTGATGGTAAAATCATTCACAACTTACATTTGTACAATTATGCTACCATTTGAACTCCATGCTGAGTTCATTGAATCAAGCAAAGTTAAGCAAATACAGAGTGTTTTTACAGTAAAGATAACATATCATGTTCAGAAGCAAACTAAAAAACCTCACAGAGCACATGCAGTATCAGGACACATTAAGAAGTAAACTAAAGCAATTTCAGAGAGCCCATGCTAGAGGTGCTAGTTTTTGCCTTGCACAGACAATGAAGACCTCATAGAATGCTAGACAATGAAGACCTCACAGTTGACATGTTAAAAACGTGTGTATGAAGAAATCTATACGCATAATGGAGAGTTATTACCATGTTTGTGTGCATAAACAAACCTACTCCCATGTATAAAGAGCCACATTCTGTGTACCAACAGAGAGCGCCTTTTTCTTCCTTCTACATAGATGCTAACACTGCTAGTAGTAGCACAACAAAAACACTACCAACTCAACTATGGCAATCTTAATGGACAGGGCAGGCAGAACCATCACAATGCAGAAATCTATGACATCAAGGGTATCGAGTTTGGGCCCATCGAGTTTTCCCCAAGAGTCCCAACTTTGCATATAACCAGCTAATGAAACGGACAAGCAATAAACAGCCACACCGGTAAACAAAATTTCAGATAATCACATCAACAACCATGTCCCTCCCAATTTCATTTCAGCAAATAGACGAGCAGAGCTCAGAATAGCAAAAATCCCAGTCAAGCACGGCAACCCTCTGCGCCACCGCTACGGTCAACGGGCGCTCTGCTGCCCTGAACTAGGAAATCCAGCTACTCCGCAGTATGTCACCACAAGACGCAACCGATGTTCCACTCCAACAGAGACACACAGTGCAAGCTGCTAGACCCCGTAGCCTGCGATTGCCTCCTCCAAGCTAACGACCACATGGAGCAAAGCCTCCTCCACATACCACGTGATCGAGGGTTCCTTGCGCAATCACCAAATCGCTAGATACAACAACAAGCAAAGCAATGTTCCGTACAAAAAGACGCTCGAAAAGTGTAATCCCCTCAATAAGTTAGACTGTTAGAGCAGCACGAGCTCCCAGCGCTCACCTCAGCGAGCCGCTCGAGCGGAGGAAGGCAGCGAGGGCGAGGCAGGATGCGCGAACCCTCCCGGTCCCCCTCCTCCTCCTACCCTCTTCTTCCTGCTCCTCCTCGCTCGGGAACGGGAACGGGAACAAGCGAAGACGGATGGGGACTGCCCATGCCTGGGGAGGAGGAAAATCCTATGCGATGCGACGGCCGGGCCGACGGGAGGGGGGCGGTCGGTCGCATCGGACGGCTGTCGTCGGTTGTGGCTCTCACGTGGCGTATTTGGACGGTCGCGACGGACCCACGGCCACGTCTTGCCGGCGCATAGGACAGAGTGCTGAGCTGTGTGTGCAGCGTGCTGGGCTTCTGGGTTGGTGTTGCAGCGATCCGGATGACAGGCAGGACGAGGACATGTGCTCGGCGTGGAAATAGTTTTGCTGCCGGATCAGATCGTTCTGCGAGCGATGCCGTGGACTGTGATCGTGTGTGTTGTGTGTCCGTGTCAGGCTAATAATTGATTGAGGAGTACACGCTATTTTATTGGTGAGGTTGTTGAACTGAAACGTGTAGCGTCTTTTCCCGCGGACGACCTTATCTTGTGGCCATTAATTAATTAATTAATTGTGCTTGGGGATTATACGATGCTTTCGCTATCGATCGTCTGGTGGTAGTGTAGTAGTAATGAAGATGGAGAAGGTTTTTGTCCGCTTGATTGGATTTGGATGTTCAGAGAACTTTTTTGCCGGCTCCGGGTGGCCGAATCCCTTGACAAAAGGTCAACAAGACACATGTTCACAAGAAAAAATGTTGTAAAAAAACATGTTCACAAGAAAAGGCCGATATATATTGCTCAAAAAGAAGAAGAAAAAAGGCCGACATTTGTATGGATCTGACGAATTTTCAAGACCATCATCAAGTCGACCGGCTTCTCCAACACTACGGCCCATGCGTGGACCGAGGAGGCCCAATGCACCGCTAATTGGGCCTTTGGCCCCTCGCCTTTTTCTAACGGAAAACAAGATTTGGCGACGTTTTGGTGCATTTCAGATATATGATCCTTATGATGATTTGGCGTTCATGTATTTTTGTTCATGAGTTTTCATCTTCTGACTAAAATTGTGTTTATATATGATTTTGCATTTAGTTTTCGTATTTCTTGGCTTGTGTGATTAAATTCTACGATTGTAAAACTCTCTTTTTTTCGTTATAGCAATATTTTTTTAAAAAAAACCTAGTACACATTTAGATGTAATTGTTTAGTATTTCAAAAGTGGTTTTTGTTGCATATCCATTCAGACCTAAAATTCCGTCCTTTCTTAGTTGTCACGGTCACTTCACTAAGGGTTCATAACTTTTTTTAAAATGGAATAGGGTGTGTTTAGATTCCCCGAAAATTGACGATGTAGGGAACTAAAAATCATTGTAGCACTTTTCGTTTGTTTGTGGTAAATATTATCCTACCATGGTGTAACTAGGCTCAAAAAAATCCTCTCACAATCTACATCTAAACTATGTAATTAGTTATTTTGTTTACCTACATTTCATATTCCTAACATATGTCTTTTAGTGCATTTAATCTTTGATGTGATGAAATTTTGGAAAGTTTGGAGAAAAGTTAGGGTTCTAAACACACCCATAGATTAAATGGATACTATTATTAATGACTATTAGAATATACTGAATCAATGGCTCAATGTCTCTGATTTTTAAATGATTTATGTCAGTGAACTTTATTTGTATATTTGTCTCACCATGTTAGTTAGAGTATCTGTTAATAATCAATATAATTCGTATCACCATGTTAGCTTGTTCGAAAAGAACCGAACAGGAGGGGAGACTTCTATCAATGAACCTCTAGCATCAACAATGTCATAATCTTGCTCAAATTACCCTTCTCACGTTTGAATAAGTTAAGAGAGCGTCGGAATGCTGAGGAAACGCTCTATCACAACTCACAACCGGGATCACGCCATGAAGCTCATCTCGAACTCATCGTCGCCGACCATCACAAAGTGTGAGCCCTGATCGATCACCTTCCTGCCGTCCTCCGTCGCCCGGCTGAAGTGCTTGCAGGGGCTCACCTCGAACTCCATGTACACCGTCTGCATCGCCCTCAGGTGCACGCAGTGGAACCCAATCAGCTGTCTACTTGTGTTTTTAAGTTTATTGATTGAATATGAATAATTTGATAGGCAATCAAAACACTATGGAACGTTTTTTGAAAAGGAAATTAACCCCAGCAAGTGATAATGATGGAGGCACCTCAGGAGATGTAAGGGAGAATATTGATGGAGGAACTTCAAGAACAGACACAAATGCAACAAACATCAACAATACAGTTCAACGTTCTTTGCGATCTCATGACATGAGGTAAATTTTGACGAGCTTCCGTATGATCTAGCGGATAGAAGGAGAATTTCAAATTACATTGGTGAAAAGCCACAAAATGAGAAAAGGCGGTAGTATTTGATTAGAGGTCCTTTTAAAAGGCGGAAGTATTTGAATGGCAACTAACAAAGTCGAACTCAAAACGACACGAATTGTGTATCCTAATATCTGGGTGATGTCTCTCCAGAGATGTCTTTCTTACAATCGTAGCATCGAGTGCGTTAAGGTTCACCAAGGCAAATCCACGACCTGCAACATCCATCAACAAGAACCCACTCGCTTTAGCACACCATACGAGCTCCAGCTGCACAGGCTTCTGTCTTAGCAAAACACTAAGGGCTCCTTCGACACATAGGATAGTAATAGGATAGGGATAGGAAAAATAAAGGATTTGAGGTGGCATGCTGGTGTGTTCCTGAGGAATTCAACCCTATCCTATGTTTCATGAGAAGGCCTTTGGCAAAGGAAAGGTGAAACACAGGAACCAATGCCCTAGTAAAAAACACACACACACCCCCGATGACAACATTGGGCCCCACTCGCCAAACTTATTCCGATACGCACACATCGTCGGGCGGGGCGGGATCTCGCCCGGCCGCCAGTTTCACGCACCACCACGCTGAGCTCGCCGGCCCATGACGCGGGGGCCTCACATCGGCGCCGCCCCCAATGCCCCCAATGTCGCCGAACGACCCTCCCGGCGCCATGAGAGATAGAGTCCGTCGGGGCACCCCAAGCTCCACCGCGGGAGGTTGGTCGCGATCTCGGTACCGGCAGACTCCAGCCGCGGCCAATCTCGATCTCGGTTCGCCAAGCATCGCCGAACGGGATGCCCGGGGATGACGACCTCCTAGGTCCTCAAGGAAATGCCCGCGGGCGGGCGGCTTTTGACGACAAGGAGGAGGGCGAGATGGGCTCAGGGCGCATCCTCATGGAAGGTCCAGCAGCCAGCGGCTCGGTGGTGGCAAGGGAGGAGGGCATCGCAAAGCCGTTGTGGGTTGGTTTTAGCAAACGCCGCGGCGATTCTTTCCATGAAGTACAACCTCATGCTTTCTTTAATGAGGAATCGATCCGTAGGATGGATTTCCTATGGAAATTTTCCTTCGTTTTCCTACGAACCAAAGGACAGGGAAGGAAACTTTCCTACGAACATCTTATCCTTTACTTTTTCTGTGATTCACCCTCGATCCAAAGGGGGCCTGAGTGACCGCATGACCCTGTCTCTAGCAAACACTGCTCCTCGTTCCCAGGCTCATGTATTAGACGTCATCCAAATGGTGAAATTCTTAGTGTCTAGTGCAACAAGGCCTAGACAACCATACAAATCATCATGCAGCGTTGGTCCACGATCAATGTGGCTGATTTGGATCCCTGTTGTCGAAACCAGTAGAATGCTATTACGCCGGAACTAAGCTGTCGCAGAACATTTCATGGGCACATTAATGAACTCCGATGCCTCCTATGTATCCAATTCCACCTTGAGGACAACATACTTGCCTGAGCACTTGCACAACCAATAGCATGCCCCCATACAAGACTACGGGAAAAACACTACACTTGGATATCTTAGTTGTCGGCCACCGCAACGCCTCCCTCCACGAAACATCCGTCTATATTCCAAAGTACCATCATTCGAATTAAAGGTTCAAAAGATTTCTATGGAGAAAGAGTCTTGGGCTCGAATGTAAAAGAGTGAGTGCAGAGACGCTGACGGTTCAGTCGCAACTTGACTGTAAAAGAGTGAGTGCGAGAGACGTTGACGGTTCAGTCACGCAACTTGACTAGGTTAATCTTGAAAGCTCCACCATCAACCCGCAAGATACGGGAGTTGCGGTTATTCCATTCTTGATAGGCAAAAACACTAAGATCTTGGTCGTGGATTCTAGACACATGGTTGACGATCCATAAGCTCCCTAAGAACTATGTAACTTCCATATGACCCAAACGGTGCAAAATCAAACAAATCCTCACGAAATTGTTCACTATCGAGGTTATGCTGAAGTCTTGCTAGCAATTTATGGCTGAAAGGAATGCTCACAAACTGTAACCTTAGATGCAGGTTCCCCCTAAAAGATAAGAAATAGCCTAGGTACAATTAACATCCAACATTGGAACTTAAATTGATTGTGCGGATGAACCAATGATGTGTGATAAAGCGGCTGTTGTCCAATTAAGTAAGGTTCCTTTGTTTTTATATAGAGGGAGCACAAGGCTTTCTCCTTTTGTATGGGCCATATAGGCTGGCTGTTTTAGAGCAGGCCTAGTAACGGAGTCATGCACATAGTATCTTTGCTCCCTTAGGGCCCTTTGGCTCGTAGGAACATATCTGAAAAAACATAGGAATCCTAAAATGTAGGAAGGGAATATCACGGTGCCTTCTAGAGGAATCGTCCCTTTCCTTCGCCTTTCCCTCCAGCTACTTGCACCGTCCCCAATCTCAAATGACAAAGACCCTCCCCTCCGACCCCATCCACTCCTTCCCGCACCGTCGGCGCCTCATCCGTCGACGAGCCATCTCGTGCTCCCTTGTCCTTCGGTCCAGGCTCATTGTCCCTCTGGCGCCAAGTGCCGCCGATGTGGCTCGCGGAGGGGCGGTTTACACGTGGCCGGCCCATCGGAGGAGGCATCCACGCGGGGCTACGTCGGCGCTGGTGAGGCCCGCGCGAGCCATGCCGCCTGCGCCAGCGGCAACCACCGCGAGTTGTCGGTACGGGTGCGAGGTCGACCGCCGCCGACTTCACCCTGCCCCGCCCGGCACGGGCGTCGACTTGTCACACTCGTCCCGCTTGCCGCCCATCAGCGCGGGCGCTTGCGAGGATCGGGCCAAGCCACCCGCGAGCCAGCCACGACAAACATGAGCTCCATTTGTTTCCCTTTTGATTTTATAAGTTGTCTTTCTAAAAAACCTAGCTGTCTTTTCATTCTATTTAGAGTTCTTTTTCGATTCAATTTAGGTTTACTCGGATGTTTTTCGATTTCTTCTTCCCTTCTCTCTATCCAACACTCCACGAAAATTTCGTGTTCGTAATTACAACGGATTCAATCGGGCGGCTCCGCCGTCCCGAACAGCCGGTCGCGAGAGGCGGCCAGAGCCAACCCCGGGGAAGAAAAAAAAATTACCTTAGGCGGCACCTTGGCGGGAATGTTAGGTCCCGACCGGTCGGACGCTAAGCGCGTCGTCCCACCACCCCCTAACCGCAAACCGACCGCGCGGCCCACATAGCCCATGCCCATGCGGGCGGTTGCGGCGGCGGCGTCATCGGTTAGGGTTCCGACGGGGTTAGGGTCCTATATTGCTTCTCCGGATGTAGAATCCGGCGGCCGACCGGGCGGCGGTCATCGACACGGCGGTGGTTGCGGTTCGCCGTTGGTTGGTGAGGCGGCGGCGGCGCTCCGCCGGCGGCCGGGCCGACATCCGTTGGGTATGGGAAGGCGGCGGGCGGCACCGGCGATCGAGGGGGAGGGCGGGCTCGCGGGAGGCGGAGAAGACGAGGGGAGGTCGCCGGGGGAAGGAATTCAGGGCGGCCGCTGCGGCGCTAGGGTTCCCTCTGGGGGAACCCCGCGCCCGTGGGCGGAGGGCGGTGAGCAGCGGGCGGGGTGTCACGAGCTGGAGGAGGAAGAAGAAGCGGGCATCGCGTGGTAGAAGAAGAAGGGGGACGCGTTGCTGGGCCGGTCCTACTCATGCCTGGTCGAACGCTAGCACCCCCGCACCTTGGCCTTCTAAAGCTCATGGGCTCCAAACAGCTCAGTGGTTCCCAGGAAGAAGGCCTTGTACGCTGATGACGCGGCATACTTCCCATCAGAAGACCATTTCTAGATGAATTTCTAGATGAACCGGTCAGGCGTATAAGGATCGAGTGTCACCGATCGAAGCACACGCCACACTGTCGCCCATGCGGGGATCGAGGAGGGCCATCGAAAAGAACAGAAGGAGAGGGGAGACTTTTAATATCAATGAACCTCTGGCATCAATAATGCCGTAATCTTGCTCAAATTATCCTTTTCTCGTTTTTTTTTGATAACACCCTTTTCTCGTTTGAATAAATTAAGAGAGCATCGGAATGCTGAGGAAACGTTCAAGGCTTCCCATCACAATTCACAACCGGGGATCACGCCATGAAGCTCATCTCGAACTCATCGTCGCCGACCATCACGAAGTGCGAGCCCTGATCGATCACCTTCCTGCCGTCCTCCGTCGCCCGGCTGAAGTGCTTGCAGGGGCTCACCTCGAACTCCACGTGCGCCGTCTGCATCGCCCTCAGGTGCACGCTCTGGAACCCGATCAGCTGTCTGGCCGGCCGGCCGCTGCCGTCCGTCGCGTTGGGCCAGCGCAGGAACACCAGCACCGGGTGCTTCCCGTCCATGGGCCCGTGGTTCTGCACCCTGACCACCGCCGGGAACTTGAGCCGGTCGCACGTCTCCGTCCCGATCGCTTCCACGTCGTAGCTCGCCACGCGGCCCGCCGTCGTCTCCAGAGCCTTGAGGCCGGCGATGTTGTTCATGGACGGCGGGGGCTTCGTGACGAAGCGATGCGAGTACTTGGAGTAGCTGAGGCCGTAGCCGAAGTTGAACACGGTCGGGCCGCGGTAGAACCGGTACGTCCGGCCGGGGTACCCCGTGGCTGGGTCGGCGCGCATCCGCATGTCCGTCATGGGCACCTTGGTGAAATCTTGGGGATACCACGTCACCGGGAGCCTTCCACCTGCGGAACAAGATGATCTCTTAGTGTTTTAGGAGCTGGTGGTTTGCCATGCCAGAGCTACTCGTTCAGAGGAAACGGACGAAACCTCACCGGGATTGTGCTCTCCGAAGAGGACCTGAGCGATGGCAATGCCGCCGGCCTCACCGGGGTAGCCAGCCCACAGGATGGCCCCGATCTTGGGGTTCGTTTTGGCGAAGCTCACATCCACGGGGCCGCCGCAGAGCAGCACCAGGACCACCGGCTTCTTGGCGGCGTTGGCGACGCTCTCGATGAGGGTCTGCTGCTGCCCCGGCAGCGTCAGGTCCAGCCGATCAGTCTCCTCCTTCTCCTGCTCCTGATCCAGCCCCATGAACAGGACGACGTAGTCCGCCGAGCTCGCGGCCTGGACGGCCTCGGGGATCGTGGTGACGTTGCAGGCGGCGGAGTTGCAGCCGGCGACGAAGCTCGTGTCCTTGACGTAGCCCTGCAGCACCTGGAGCGGCGTCAGCGTCACGCACGGCGGGCCGAAGTAGTTGCCGCGCAGCCTGACGGCGTCGTTCGCGTTGAACCCGATCACGGCGAGGACGTGACGCTGGACTTGGACAGCGGGAGCGCGCCGCCGTCGTTCTTGAGAAGGACGATGCCGTCCTGCGCCGCCTCCAGGGCGAGGTCCTGGTGCTCCTGCGTGCACACCTGGTCGGGCCCGATGTTGCCGAACCGGTTCCGCCTGGGGTCGCCGTTGAAGAGCCCCAGCCTCATCCTGATGGCGAACAGGTTGTGCAGGGCTCGGTTGATGTCCTGCTCCGTGATCTTCCCTTGCTGGAGCGCCGACGCGCCGTACTTCTGCACGTAGCCGCCGCAGTTCACGTCCATTCCTGAAAGTTTGCCGATCGGAGGACGAAAAGGGTCAGAAACGTATATTTCTGAGTATCTCTGGGCTGCCGGCCGTTTCATGAATTTTTCACTAACTCTTTTCAATTTCGTTGAGAGAACGAAAAAGCCTAGTACATTATTGGTTTTGTTCATGTGTGGACCTCACTTTCACTACTGTCATTGTTGTTGTTTTTTTTTTTTCAAAAAAGGCTGTCATTGTTGATTTGAGACATCTACAAGGCTTTAGTCATTTCAGACTAGACTAGATATAGCAGAATACTTACTATAAATGCTTATATGGTCCTTTTTCTGTGACACCTGGAATCTTATCTTATGATATCACGATGTTCGCACAGTCATGATATCAATTATTTCTAGTCGATTGGGTTTGTTCAGATGATCAGATCAACAAGACAGGATGAAAGATGTATTTGTGAGCAGGAGCAGTTGGTTGGAGCCAAAAATGTGAAATGAACTTTAAACTTACAAAAAGACAGGATGAAAGTTCAGTCACCTTTAAACTTACACTATTCAGATGTGCTTATACAAAAAAAAATAAATAAACTATTCAGATAGTATGGTTACGGATTAATCCATAACCAGAGCAGTGAACTCGTACCAGCTTTGAGGACATCTGCAACCGCATCTTCTGACGTCTTGGCATACCCTTGCGCATCATGGATGATGGCCACAGCGTCGCAGTCCGAGGTGATATACCTGATCAATCAAGATAGGTAAAAACGTGCAAGTATCAGCAAGGTTTCCAATCCAGCCATCTGGGCCAGCGAAAAAATAGCACTTCAGCTAAGTTTATCAGCATCGATCCAGCTCCATGATAAGGGAGGCTGCTCCTAAAACTAGCGTGCCGGAGGTGAATATCTGTCACTGTCCACGGGTCCTTTTTCAGCAAATCTTGCAGCAGACGACTCACCCGTAGAACCCCCAGTCCTGCCTGGCCGTCTTGGAGAGCAGGTTGTAGTCGGCGCACGTCGGCACGCCATTGACCTGGTTGTAGGAGCACATGATGCCGCTGGCGTGGCCGTCCTCGACGCAGCTCTTGAACGGAGGGTTGTACGTGTCCTCCAGATCCTGTGCCGTCACCTGAGAAACAGAGAGGAGGTTGTTGCATTTCGTTTCAGTTTTAACCGCCTGAACAGGAGCTGAAGCTGGCAGCCATGGCAGGCATTTGGACCTTGGCGTCGAAGACGTATCGGGTGATGCCCTTCCAGTTCTCGAGGTCGTAGGCGGTGAAGTGCTTGCAGCAGGCGGAGGCCTCGAGGTCCGTGGAGTTGACGGGCCCGGCGGCGGCGTAGCCCTGCACGCCGCGGACGAACACGGCGGCGTACTTGCCGGTCATCGTCGGGTCCTCGCCGGGGGTCTCCTGCCCGCGGCCCCACCGCGGGTCACGGAACACGTTGATGTTGGGCGCCCAGAAGGTGAGACCCTCCGCCTGCCCGTTGTTGTAGATCGCCCTCCCCTCAACGCCGATCACCTGCATGCCCGTCCACATGCATCAAAAATCGACTCTGTTCTTGGCTCTTCGTTTCGTTACCTTGCAGTTACAGTAAGACGCTACATTTCGCTCAAGATAAATTCAGAGAGTAGATTAGTTTCAACACAAAAAGGACAACACGAATGGCACAACGTTTGTGGCGAATTTTCTCAGTTTGCTGCTAAAGACCCCGAATCGTCCGTCTCCAACAAATTTTTGACCGAACAAGGGAGGAGAGCTGTACTGTAAAGCTGCATGCACCTACCCTAATCGTACGTAGGTGCGTTCAAAAGTTGATACTAGCACGGTTGGTGAAATTAGGTGCAAGAACACGCGGCATTTCTTTCGAGTTTGTTGCAGAAAAATGCCCCTGCTCTGTCTGGTGCCATTGCTCATCATTCCTCAAGCTCTACGTGCTGGAGCACCATACATTTTTTTTTAAAAAAATAATTAAGAGATGGCCCCTCTCTCTTGTCTAGGGAGAAAGTGATAATTAGCACTAATCATCACGCGTACTAGCTAGTACCAGTAGTAGTAGGGCAGTAGTTAGTCGTGAAACAGGCACGTTCTCCTGTTGTCGTCGCACACCAACACAAAGGACACGTGAAAATGTACGATGACCCGCGCGTTTACCACGGAGAGAAACTTACCTGGCCGATGCGGTACCAGAGGTGCGGGTTGAAGGACGCGGCGGTGAGGATGACCTGCGGGAAGCTGGTGGCGGCGAAGAGCGGGCCGTCGAGGTGGATGCCTTTGCCCTGGTTGGAGATGCCGTGCAGCGCCTCGGACCACCACTTGTACGCCGGCACGCCCAGCCGCGGGATGCCCGGGGACTCGTCGCCCAGCTGCGAGATCTTCTCCGCCACCGTCATCCGCGAGACGAGGTCGTCCACGCGCCGCTCGATGGGCAGCCCCGTGTCGCAGAACGGGATGTTGGCCGGCGCGCCGGCGCCGCAGGTGTAGGGCGGCTCCGACGCCACCACGGCGCCACCATGCAGCTGCAGCAGGATCACCACCAGCGTTGCGGCGGCGGCGGCGGCGACGTGGACGCGGACGCGGCTGCCTCCCACCATGGCTGTTTGTGTGTGTGTGTGTCACGGCGCCAAGTGAGCACAGAGCTTGCTCAGCAGGAGGGTATATATCGAGCTGTCCGGCTGGCAGAGGGGGCGCCGCGCCGTGGGGTGCGACGCGATGCGCGGGGACTGTGAGTCTACTGATGACAGTGCAGTGCAGTGCAGGTCACTGTCCGTGTTTGTTGACAGTTTTGCCCAGTTCACTGCCATCAGTGTACACTAAACTAACTGGGAGTATTAATTATTGGCAAGCAGTTTTGGTTCGGGATTAATGAATGTTTTTGTAATAAATATACTACCACAAGGTGGAATTGTAAATGAAATTATCTGAAATATCAGTGCTGATGACTTGACTTCTAATCAGTGCGGTGCAGAGCAAATGCAGACATTAGCGTGCAGTGCAGAGTATCACGTCAGATCAGTAGATGCTCCGTTACGATGTCTTGAAGACAAACTCTGAGGTCCAAGGCAATCGAAGCCATGCACCGCCGGCCGGCAGGAAGAATGCGCACGCACGCACGCATGATGGAATAATCACTCTTCCTTACACGACAAGCAGCTGAATCCAGTCATCATTTTCCGAGCCCTGCGATTTGCGAACAACGCAGGGAGAAGTGCGTGCATGCGCGATTCAGATCCGCGGAAAAGCTTGCCTCCTCCATGCGCGGCGCGTCGTGGACTCGTGGCAGCCACCACTAGCAGCAGTGGCAGCAGTGCAGTGGGCAATCGCGCATTGGACCCTTGGAAGGCAAGGGCAATCGCCTGCCTTTGTCTGGCTTGACGGAGGCGGTAAGAAACGCCATGGGCAGCCGCGTAATTTCACCGGCCCCGGACGGGGCCCGGGGGAGTACAGTTCGCCGTATGCGGGCGACTCTGCGTGCCTGGGCCGGCTGTCTTCTGGTTTGGTTTGGGTTTGGCCGGACTAGCGCCCGTGACAAGCTACCCTCGGAGACCCGGCGGCGACGCGTGGTGCTACTCGCCGTGGCGTCGCCGCCGCGTGTGCCGGTGGTGCGTGGCGGCGGCCGCGTTCCAAGTGCTTCGATCGACCGCGACTGGGCTGCACCGGGCGTAACGCAACAGATCGATCGATCCACCACCGTATTACTCCAGCGACAGAATTTCGCCATTGACGTCGCCATCGCGAGGACGGAAGACCGGCCGGGCGAAGCAGTTAGCAGTACTAGTGCCCGGCCGCTGGCCGGTCGGTCAAATAATGCAGACGGCTAGCTGTACAAGACGAGAAGTACTATAGCCAGATTGATCCCGATGCAGCAGTAGTAATAGTTTTGCAATAGGGTTTGATTCATCTTCTCGTGAAATGGCTCTCTCGATCTGTCCATGATCGCGCAGGCAGCATGGCCACACGAGTCCAGTTCCAGTCCATGGCAACAAATGTCAGATGGCGACGACAGTGGTTTGACGCGACGTGCTCAGAGTGAGCTTCCTCTTCGTGCCGCAGTGGCAGATCAGGATGCATGCACTTGCTGCCGCGTTCGACCACGAAAGATGTGGATCAAGATGCCACCGGCAAAGAAGCTGCTGCAGCAGCACAGCAGCATCAGGGCCATGTTTGTTCAAAACCGACAGAGACGAGATGGAGACGTGACAATGGGATGGGAGCAGTCAGCAGGAGGTGCTTTGGCGTCACTGTTGGAACGTAGCGAAAGATGGAAACGGTTTCTCTGGCCTGGAAAAATGGCAGGCTGGCATTGTGGACACTGTCAATCGCGTGTTCAAAAAGATCAGAGATTCCACGACGTTGAAAGCAAACCTGTTTTACCGAAGGCGGTCGAGACGAGTAAGATCGATCTTCTGCAGCGATATGTCACGCGCAAATTGAAGGCGACCGATGGATGCGAGATCTGAAAAAGAATTACAAGTGGAGTCGTAGGCAAAATAAAGGTTCAGAATAATGAGAGTTGAGCATGATGTCTGCCGCTGGTTTCGCTGCACAGATGTTCAGGGTTCAGTTCGTAGCTCTCCTTTGTGTGCCGCAATATTACTTTTTATATATTTTAAAAAAAAAAAAAAGGTGTCGTAGTATGGTAGCTTAGGCAGTTCTGATCCCATATCGCACGCACTACAGTTCTGTATGTATGGATGATCTGTGGCCAGGCGACGAAGTGGATAGAAGAGCAGGCCGGTTCAGTGTCGGCGAGGAGACAGAAAGGAGCTTAGGCCACAAGGGGCCGGGACGCAGAAGTTTCTGTGCCATTACTGATCTGTTCGCCGCTGAATAGAGTAATCAACGAGCGAGGAGTGAGTGATCGGGTTAGGTGCTGGTTAGGTCCGGGCTGACCACTGTCGATTTGGGGGCAAAACCACAAACTACCTAGTACCTATAAGGGACGGCAGAGGTTTTTCACGGACCTGTTGACCCGTGACTCGCTGTACTGATACTTCCGTCGTCCCAAGTTCGACACAGCATCCGAATCCTCAAGTTATTGGTGAAGTTCTTGGTAGATACAAAAACACTTTTGTCGAGCTGACAGGTAAAAGGGAACTCTACGCTTGTCTGGTCCATCGTCCGGTAGCGGATGCATGCATGCAGATGCAGGCCTCCGTTCGGGCATTTGTTCTGCTGGCTTCGCATGCATCTGTTTGGATGCATGGCGCCGGATATTCGTGGATCTAGAAACTGTGGGATGTGTGTCCACAACATAAGGTCCTCCGAGAATGCGTCCAACTAGCAGCGCCACATGCGTTACGGCCGCACGATCATATACGACGCCGGGAAAACCACTCGTCCCAGCTAAGCCAGCAGCAGGCCATGCACGCACGCACGCCCACTCGACGCCGGCCATGCATGATTGCTGTTGCTGGCGCTGTCCTCGTCGTGCAATGTATCGTTTTCGGCATGATCTTTAAAACACAAAAAAAAAAAAAAAAAAAGTGGCATTAACTTCTTGCCGCTTTTGTGGAGGAGTGTCGAGACGACATGTCTGCAGCTCCCCGCGGCTTCGTAGGGAGGGAGAGGGACTGCATGCAATTGCGATTGTTTTCCGTTTTTCTCTCAGCACTGTAACTTAATGAGTGAGACGTACCTGCGTGGACTGACTAGTAGAAGGCTACATCAATCATCAGCTGATTTACAGGTTCCTCTACTGATTGGCAGGGAAGTTAACCGACATGGAGCAGAAGGAGATGACAAGTTTATGGAGAACCACTGAACTACTGAATGTCTGAACTACTGAAATTCAGGTTTTGAGTTGACAATAGAATATGCGGATGTGTTTGTGGCCCGGGGTCAAAAGGTAGGTTTGGTGAGGATGTTGGGGGGCAGTGTCCCCAAACCAATTCCTCCACGAAAAAATAATCGCGCACACACATGCGTGATACTGTGATAGATGTAGCCCGGGTCGATCGATCGCTTAAACTAGCTTTTGTGCCATTCTTTCTTCATTCCGATGCTCTCTCAACATGATGCTCGCGGGAAAAAGGCAGATCTCTATCTATCTCCTACCACTTTTACGACGCACTATCTCCAAAAGAACATTGTTGACCTGGCAAACGACACTCTTGCTTCTGGACGTGCATTATGCGCCAAGATTGATAATCATGCCAATACAATCATCGAGACTTGAGAGGTATATGGTGACATATATAGTGTGTGCACACTGCGTGGACATGGACTCAGTGACACATTGTGGGCTTCAGCCTTCACTAATATGCAGTCAAGTGCGTATTTGTAGTGAGCAGTCGGCGTGTTGGGCGAGAGATTTGCTAATTCTGTTGTTTTTATATATATATAATCCACTTGCTAATTCTGTTGCTGGGGCCACTCTTGCTGCATTATTGGGATGGATATAACTTGGCACGAACGCCACCCAAACGACCACTAGCTGACGACGTTGTGTACTGGCGTGTAGGCTTGGCATGGCCTAATTCGATGCAAGATGTCAATGCGCCACATCGCAAAAAGGGAACAAAGATATGATCCATTGCTCTTTATGTCGGGATGTTTTGGAGAATTATATGATCATTCAATGAATTGCTAGTTTATTACTTTATTATCCTCATAGAACATTGAATCAACCGAAATCAATCGAAATCAAATCATGTGATAAAGTCAATGCAGATATGATTAGCTCTATAGGAAGTTTGGTTTGAGGTGGAGCATGAGAAATCTATACCTCTTTTTTTTTTTTTTTTTTTTTGACCGAAGTCGAAAGGGAAACTCCAACCTATTTTTATTTTTTATTTTTAATAATGCAGCCTGTTTAAATTCGCTCTCATAAGGTCAAACTCAGTCTGTTGGGTCTTCTTGAGGTGCACTAACCACTAGGCTAGAGACCCTTTTGCTACCTCAAAATTATTGAGTACCTATATTCTATATATGCTTATAATAATTATTAGTTTTTGAGAAATGATGTGATAATAAAATCTATTTCACTAAAGAAAGGCAAGATAGTGTGCACATAGTGAACTATTCTTTGGCCTTTTATGTAACTGTACTCAAACTTCAAATGACGCCCTTTTCAAAAAAAAAAAACTTCAAATGACGTGACTTCTCAAAAAGTGAGAATTGTATCTTTTTGACAACAGATGGAATAATAGATATGTTTGTTCAACACACACGTGTATGTACTCACAACCTTAGAAGTTGAAAATTTAAAGCATGAACTCATTCCACGTTTCGGAAACTATGTTCCCAAACAAGGAATGGGAATAACGTATACTCCCTCTGTTTCGCTATAACTGTCGTTGTGGCAGTGCATTTTAAATGATTTTTTTTTTTTTTTTTTTTTTTTTTTTTTTTTTTGGGATTGGGACAAAGAGAGGCGGTTTAAAGTCTATCAAGAAAGAAGATAAGAAAGGTAGGAACCAATATGGACTGCTTGCGAAGCTCGACAATTTGGAGTTTTGCAGCAAGGCCCTAGCTGCAATTACGGAGGAGGTAGGGACAAACATGTTAGAGGTCTCATGGTAGTGCATCTAGAAGATGCATATCGGTTGTTTTTAGGGTTTTTAAAATGTGAGTAGTCTGTTTAGTTCTACCCGCCTAGCTTGACAATCTGTCAAAGCGAAAAAGTTGTTCTGCTTGTTGTTGGCGCATGAAATTCCCTTTCTCCTTATTAATATATGCCGGACTTGGGCTGGATCTTTCAAAAAAAAAGGTAGGAACCAAACCGAGAGTCCGGGACGCCTTCGCACTCAAGAGTTTAGGGCGCTCACTTTCGAGAGTTCCGTGATATACAACGACACCATAGCTCCGTGATATAGCGTGTAATTCTCACGCGGATCGGTAAAACTCCCAAACATCCGCCCCACCCATACACGCGGTGGCACCGCGGCTCCGTGATATGAGTTGGCCACATACTTTCACGTGCAGTTTCTTTATCCTCGTCATGCAGTTCGATTCTCTGACATGATCTGATTGCGTAATTGTTGTAGGTACGCTAAATGGAAATTCAACAGGCCCAATTTAACAAGTTTCTACTGGCTGTCTCGAGATACGTACATGTTCCATTTCTCGAACGACCAATACAAACAGTGCAGTTTCCTTATATGTATTGTTTGTACTGTTACTATATGTGTACCATTGTGCGTATATATGTACCACTGCCAGAAACTATATGTAAATACCAAAGTTCTGATCATTAGAGCGAGTTTTAGTATGTTGGTCGATCACTCAACAATGCTATGCAATTAAAGTATCACCTTACTTGTTCTGCTGATGGTTTTCGATAAAGCCAGCTTGATGTTGTTTTCTTCTGAGAGAAATATTGTATCATGGTTGATAAGTTCAAGCCAACAAGGCAACTATGGTTTCCTTATGCATTGTTCGGAGACTTTACATATGGCTGGTAAGGTACCAAATGTACAAGGATAACGCACAGTTGACGCAGGCACAAAAATAAAGTGTAACAAGCGTGAAGACCCAAAAGCCGAATAATACACTCATATACATCTTTCAGAAGGTACAAATTCACGCACTATGAAACTCACCAACAAGCTTGAAACCATATATTGTGTTCCTTTTTTGTTTGGAGAACGAGGAAAGAATTTTCATATAAAGAAGCTCACTGCAAAGTACATGTCAAAAAGAAGCCGATGTCTCAACGAGACAACATACAGTTCCTACCTTACCATGGTTATTTTTACATCAGCTACAAACATACTAGAATCCTTATTAAAAGAACATACTAGAACAATGCTTTTATGATAGGAGTAATCACTACAGCCAAAGTGACAAATTGATGGTAAGCCATAAGCACCATAATTCCTAAGTTGAAGAACAATCTCAATGCACATCTTGCTTCAAACTAAGCCAGTTGATCATACTAAGTCTCAGGAAAACTAACAGTTCAGCAGCACAACATGCAGCACTCATTTTCTCATTGAAGACTTGCTCATCGTCTCAAGATTTATCTTGCAGTTCTCTCTCAATTCTTTCAACTTCACAAAAGTAGAATGCTGAATAAAAGAAACATTCACTATTATAACAGAATCATAAACCAAAAATACAACTAATCAAAGGAATACAGTTAGTGGCATAACATAAATAGTCACTACGGAATAATAATCATAACTAATAAGCTGACCTTATAACAAAAGAAGAATACATAGAAAAATGCCATGCAAGATGTCACATGCAATGTGCAAATGCAATATAATCAAGTTTACACATCCAAATGCTTAAGTAAAAGAATTCTAAGTGGATTTCAGAATAGCAAGAACTTGAAGCAAAGTTGTAAGCATGACTAGCAGTCTTTGAAAAGGCAATAAAAAGACTGAGAAGCACCTCAGTTAATGAGAAAACAACCATAACTGACAGTCTCACCAAAGCAACCATATAATTTTCTCAGTATCTTTTTAATCCACATATCACTCGAACATGGCAGAATCAGAATGAACACTTGACCAACACCCAGTTTGTAGGCTAATGAATCAATTGAAAGTTCAAGACATAGACTTCTGAAAAAGGCTGAAAAACTCTCTCTACTCCCACCAGTCATGTTAAAGTAATGCAGTTTACAGTTTAGGATCTTTCGCATCCTGACCCCTTTAACTCTCATTTTGCATACTTGTATAGTTAATGTCTCTGCATAACTTGAACAGTTGATGTCCACAATTCTCAAAAAGCATCCTCACAAATGGCATGCAGGAAGAAAAAGAAAAAAGAGTTTGCCATTGGAGGAAGACTTCCACGGTCATGAACAAGGTTATTCAAATCCAGGACCATAAAGTTGTAAAATCAACAACAGAATGAAGATTTTAACTGTGGTCATGAATATTTTTTTTTCTGATTGCATGCATTCACTAACGCCTGAACCGTGACCTTTGTTTCTTTTCCTGTTTACCCTTAACTCTATCATTTGTCTTGTGCCCTATTTTTGTGTTTCTTTTTATACTTGTTTGTTGTTTCCTATGGGTTTCATCTCTAGTCTACCCCAACTAGCTTGGGACAAAAGGCTATGTTGTTGTTGTTGTTGTTGTTGTTGTTGTTTTTTATTGCATGCATCCACTAATGCCAATCCTGAGTTCCAGACACATGCATGCACTTTGACCAACAGATTATTTAAGTAGACCAAGTAATGCGTAGCGTAGGGGTAGCATGGCAATAATGTCTAGTCATTATTATAGCATCATGATGTTAGATTTGAGGCCAAAACATCACTTGAAACAGGCAATTACATTAGGCACCATCACAAAATACAGCAATTTACCCCAGAATAGAAATGTCTTTTAAAGATTTGTGCATAGAGCAATAAAAAAGAACCAAACAGAACACTTGTCACATGCCCAAGAAGAAAAAAAAGGCTATTACTCCCTCTGTTCCAAATTGCAAGATGCTTTGGCTTTTCTAATTCATGGTTTTTGTTATGCACTTAGATATACACTGTCTAGATGCATAGTGAAAGCAATGTATCTTGAAAAGCTAAACAGGCTTATAATTTGGAACGGAGGGAGTAATTGGCATGAAAATTCTTCAGCACAACTCCATTTCAAAACTAAGGCCAGATTCTCACATAGTTAAAAGATACAATAACTTTCAAGTAATTACTGCAAAATGTATTGGAAAACAAGGGCAGCACACAGCAGATAAAAAGGAACACAAAGTAGTATGCCCCAACAATTTCCCAACTGGAACAAAGGCAACGAAAAATGATTTCACAACTACAGGAGTTAAAATAGATGGCAACAGAACCATGAAGCAAATAGCATGATATTTATAAAATGACAAATTCTTTAGTTACACCTACAGATTCCACCAGCATATGCACCTTCAACTTTCAAGTATTGAGCTAGTACACCCACCTATATGATAGTTATGTTTTTTCCCCAACTGTTTGCAAAAAGAAAATATGAGGGGAATCTTATTTGCCTATTGTCTTAGCCCCCAAGTAAATGACTTAAGACCCAAAGCAGAGAACATGTGAGTTTCAATTATCACAGATCGTTCTCTTAAATCCATAATCCTTCTAGCAATCAAACCATATCAACATGTGCAAGCAGATGTATGCTGAACAGACTGACACGCACATTATTTTTTGCTCTATAATTGCAGGTACATATTGATGGCAACTAGAATACAGATACACAAGCAACAAATTTTGTACTAAGCAAGGAGTATTAAAGATGGATAAAACAACTTACAAGCTGTGTTGACTCGCAGACAAATGCATTGTTTGTATAACGAAAGAGTGATCTCTGTTGTTGAGATAGTTCAAACTCCATCCCCATAGGTCGCTTTGAGTTATATCCGGCTACATTGGCAGCATATTCACTTCCTCTACTTTTTTTCCTCCAACAACCTGGCAAACTTGATGCTTTTCTTCAACACTAAGAAATTGGCACAGATGAATTGGGATCAGTAAAACGTAGCCACATAAAATTAATCAGAAGTACTTAGTTACTTATATATCATCTTATGAATAAGATAAAAGGAGTTGAATTTGCGGTCATACCAGAAAGCCGGCTTCTTGCATCCTGACAATGGAGATCCATCAACATAAAAGCAGCTATTTCAGGGGCAAGGAAACAAAGATAAGGTATATGTTTGCATGCCCTCGTGCTGACATAAGCAAATGCATCAGAAATAAAGAAATAAATGTGAACATACCCTTGTGACAGAAAGAACAAGCACAAGATTTTGTGGGGACAGCTTCTTCCAAACCCCAGTTCTCATAGAAGCATGCTGAACACTAGAACTTGGCATGTCACCACCTGCCGTAGCATCCAATGAAGACAGAGGTTTCTGATTTCCTGATGACCCAGCTATCTCCTCCTGAGTCAAGCATTCGCCATCATTTGTGGATGGTTTATTAGCTAGCTCTGAGCTGCAAAAATGGTGTGGCAGTTCACCATTCATCTCATCATTATCTTCATCATCATAGTCATCTTCAGATTCCAGCGAAGAATCCTGCTCCTTATCGAGATCAAATGAATCGATTGATGCATAATGGTTCTTCAAGTCACTGGCCTCCTTGGATAACAGCCCAGCTGCTTCGGCAGCCATGTGTTGAACCCTAGTGTTCTGAAAGATAGAAGGCCTTTCAAAATTCTCTTTGGCAACACCATCAAACAAATGCCCGAATACAATTCCCTTCCCTCTACTGCTGGTTTTAGCATTTTCATCAAACTCTTTCCCAGTCCCAGTGTTCTTTTCCATCCGTCTGATCTTTATCCCACCTGTACTATTCTCCAGATCTGATGTGGCTGGCCGCTTGCGAATGACATTTGTCAAGTCCCCAAGCGCGCGTCGGCCACTACCATGAGGGTTTTTCCGCCATTGCTAGGTCCAGACCGTCACCAATCAGGTATATTGACAGCACAAAGAAACCCTGGCCTTAAATGCCTGGTCAATCCACAGAAACAAAACGTAATAAGCACATGTACACCTTGTGTTGAGCAGTTGAAGTAACACAGAAGTGAAACTGCAAGCTGGATAGTGCGCAGTAAACAAAAAGCTAGGTTTTGCTCATAAAAAAAACAACACAACTGGATCTGGCCAATGCAGGAGGGAAATCAAGTAATACATGCGACGAGGGGTGCTAATTGAACTTTCTGGACAAATCCAAGCCCTTCTGAAGCAGACAATGCATGCCACAAACGAACAAATAGAAAATCCAAGGTTCTCTAATACGTAATTCTCCCAATCTTGTTCAAAGATCAAAATGGAGAAATGCAAGTCAATGTTGTTAAATCATGTTCACAGCACCGTAACAAAATGAGTACCCTTACGCCTAAGGCTAAAATTCAGAGCGAAAGGATCCCCAACTCTAGCACAAGATACGCCGCGACGCGACTACAATCTACCCAGGGGAGGGGAACGGGCGCGGGCAACGACAAACCCGGCGGCAACCGGGGACAAATCAGGCGTTCCAGCCGCCTTCCATGAGTGCCAAAACAAGGGGAAACCGAAACCTAGCAGGATCCTCTCTCTCTCACCACCAGGGCGCGTGGACTGTGGACTCGGCAGCCGGAAAGGGAAGCCCAAGTGAGATGGTTCGCTAGGCGACGGAACGGAGGGGGGAGTAGGGTTTGGAGCCACGAACCTCGCCGCGAGAAGCCCCCGCCCACCTTTCTCAGGTCGCCGCCGGGGGAGCGCGGTGTACGCCACGGAGGATGGGAGCGCGGGTTTGGGAGGAAAAGAGAGAGGAGCGGTGAGAGCGTCTGGTTTTGTTGGTGGAGCCAAGCAAAAATGGAGGCGGAAACTGGAGCGGGCGGGCGACCTGTGAGAGCACCCACCCCACCCGCGTCCCCCACAGCGGTGCGCGCGCTCGCGTTCAGAATTCAGGAAGGGGACGCCGCGCCCGCGGGGCGGGCGGGAGCCGAGATGCGCGGGGATTTGGGGAATCCGCACCTGCGCGGCCTACGCGTGGCGCGCTGCACGGGTCTGCCGCGGGAGTCGTTTCACAGTTCAGTTTTTACGGCGATTTTACATATTTACCATCCTTACGGTTGCAACTTACTCGAATATCACTCTTAACGCGTCTTACAAATATATCAGTCTTAGGTTGCACATCTTACATTTTTACCACTTTTTCCTACGTGACGTGCCATATCAGATTGAGAGGCTCACACACAGTCAGCAGCCATACGGGAAAAGACCTCCCTACCCCTGCTCTTTTCTTTCAATGAAGTTGTACGGCTCACATCTTGATGAGATTGCAATGCACAAGGAAATTGGTACATTCCAAATAAATAGGCATCTCATTAAAAAGAAAAAAAAGAAATCCATAGCAGCCCGGTTCATACTGGCATGCCATGTTCACATGAAAATAAATAGGGGCTAATTGTTTGCCATTACATAAGTCATTGATGTTAACATGAAAATAGTGGCTAATTGTTTGCCATTACATAAGTCATAAAAGAGGCAAAATAATTAATGTTTTTTTGTCTGGTACAGACTAACATAACATATATTACATGTCATTCAAAAGACAAGTTCATAGCCCTATTTGGTAGTTTAAATTAATCACTATTCTTTTTCTTATAATAAAGCACATCGAACCATACTTTTCTTACAACCAATGTGCTTTGTCTTGCCTCTCTTGTGCCACCGGACATGAGCAAGATAATGTTTTTATCTTTCTACATGCTTCATGCAAATGCTTGCCGTCGATCTGGTACAGGGCGGCGTCTGCTCTCCTCTGCTCTCGCGCGGCCCGGTGGGGAAAGAAGCGCTGGCTGCGTGCGCCTGGAAAAAAAGGACCGAGCGGAGTCCTGGCCTGCGAGAACGCGCGTCCACAGGAAGAAAAGGGCAGGGGGTAGGGAGGTCTTTTCCAGTCCGCCTGCTTAGTGTGTGTAAGCAAGTCAGTCTGACGTGGCACGCCACGTAGGAAAACTAGTGGAATGGCGCGCAAGACATAGAAGGAGATCAGGGAATATTATATGACGAGAAATTCAAATAATTATAAATAGCCTGGTTGAACCAGAGCAAAGCTGTTTGTCCATGGAATAAAAATCATTTAGAGATATAGTTGCATATTCTACAAACACAGGACTGAAGGAAAAATTGATTAGCCAAGAATGTACATCTAAATTTCAACATGAGTACTTGCACCCAAGCCAAAAAACCACATATCCTGATCCCATTTCTACTGTCTATCCAAATGCCACCAAGGTGGGGAGGACGAAGAGCAGAAGGGTGCAGATCCATCAAACAAAATGAGTATGCACATGTACGCCTGATAATCATAAAAGGGACCAAAGTTAGCTTACAAATTCTTATCACCTGTGCAAAAATTATTAATAACCTACAATGCATTGTTAAACTAATGGGAATTCCCATAAAAGGCTGGTTTGATAACATGCACTGAACACAAACAGTAGAGTCAGCTAGCAGAGAACAATTGCCTAATCAAGATTAAAAAAGCCGCATTTCAATTAAAAGCAACAGGAAAAGACTGAATCATGTTCACTTTAGAGCAGAAATTTCTGAATAGCTGGATATTTTTTAGCATTGTGGTTAATTAATTTGCAACCAGTCACCCAGTATGCATAAACTCCTGGAACAAAAGGATATTAACATCCTAAAAGTGCATCTTTATGATCTTAGCTTACCAGGAATAGTTGGCTGGTGTGGCTGTTCACCATGGCCGACTTGAAGGTGCCCTGCACGGATAAACAGATCAGAACAGCTCAGGTCGGGTCACACCAACAGCAGTAGTCAACGCTAGCAGTAATGAGCACAGATTGTTCACAATCATATAAAGCGATAATGCTGAAAGTAAAGAGAAGTCAACCTTCAAAAGGAACATACATATTATTATAAAAACTGCAATGCAGTAATGGATGATTATTATTATTGTTTTAATTCTTATAAAAAACTGTAATGCTCTATACTTTATCATACTTCTTTGGGGCTTGGCCAAATGACTTGCCATATGATATATGTAAACTAAAGATGGCGAACACACATCATACTACAATCTTAACTAATTTAGTTAAGAGTTGAAGAAGAAGGTACATGACCTGGAAGTTGTGGTCGCCCTGGCTGGAGGTCTCTATACTTGGCCATTTGTTTTCCGAGACACTACATGGCTGTGGGAGGCGGGAGCTTAAAGGGCCTCCGTCACCATGCCTCAGCCTTGACGCTTCTATAACAAACGACACCAAAAATCTCAGCAAACCACCAGAGGTAATCTACCAAAAGAATAATAGGGAATAAATTAAAACCAATACACACAGATGATATTAAAGTATGACCTCCTTTAGAATCCCGAAGTGTTGTGTGAATATAAGGACAATTTTTCTTTTGAGCTAGCCATGACAGCAAGATGCAATATGTTGGTGAATCAACAGGCTTCAATCTGTAGGAATAATATTATAGCAACCTAAATTCAAAAAATATATATTATAGCAACCTGGTACCCGTAAGCATCTGAACCAATCGATAGAGTTGTCCAAATTATTGTCCTCAGCAACCAAATAGAGTTGACCTTAGGTAGCAGAGGGATCCGGGTAACATGATAAACCTTAAGGAAGTAGCATATTTAATTATTTTAAATACCAGGAGCACAAAAAAGGGGAAAGTAATGAAAACAAGGGGATAAATAAGACAAAGGGGAAAGCTCATACAGAATTATGGACCTGTGTCTTACTTAAATGATTTTATATTTTCACCTAAAGTGACAGGGGTGTTCATAACATTGGTTCAAAGTAATGAAAACAAGGGGATGCTAGAGCAAAGGTCTAAAAAAGCAGTATGAGACATGATCTCAAGGAACATGCTAATGAGGTCAGGGATGTCAATATTTTTTGGTAAGGTGACCTAACCTTTTGTTTGGTGAAAAATGAAGCCAATGAACTATGTACATAGGAGGTGGACCTTAGGCATTTCTGAAGCTAACACAGGCAGGACCAAAATGATTCCCTCATGAACTAAATAGCAGCCTGTATGTGAAACATGTGAAAAAGTTCAGATAATGCAAATGTTGAATAGTGAAGCAGGATTCATCTAAAAAAACTGTTTAAAGAGGCATTAAACTTTTTATTTACGTTGCTAAGCCTAGGTTTAGGTTATATATGACAGTATAATAATTAGAGAACAAACACAAGTGAGCTGGTCAACTCACCACAGCTGAAATGAAAAATATCATAAAGATAAGAGATACCTAATTTACCTTGTGCCATGGGAGGACTTTATCGGACAGAACCTGATTTCAGAATAATTTGAACTGAGGCAAGTGGTTTCCTCTCGTGTTGGAGCATCCAGCATCTCGGATAAAGAGAAAAGAGAAAAAGAGAATCATGGTTTCATCATCTTATTTTTATTCAACCCAAATAGAATTCATTAGCCTCTGTCCGTAAGCGCTGGCCATGACCTGTTCAAATTAGTAGGAACCGAAGATATGTCACATTTCAGAGAGGCTACCATTGAAGAATAACAGTAGAAAAACAGAAGCAAACCAACATATCATAATTGACTAATTGAGACATGAAATTTTCAAATTGGCCACACTAAGCCAACCTGTACAAACAACACAACCATTCTCTGTTGCTATAGCAGCATGTTCTATACTCCACAAAAAAATAGATAAATATGAGGAAGCTTTCTAGGCAAAACTAAAAATTGGAATGAATAAGCAAACTAAAGGAATTCAAAATAGAATGTCATGGATCACGACAACTATTATCAAGATCCATGGACCTAGATTCAGATGCTAATGCAGCTGTAGTATAAAAAATTGCCACATATCCTGAACGTTGCCCTGGGAAGTTCCTCACAGGCTTCAAGTGATAGTCTTTTCATTGAATGGCAATCCAAATCTCCAGGAAAATTTCTCTATTCTTGGTTGACAATCTTAATAGACAGAAAAACAAGCAACAAAGAGTAAGCTGTCTTTTGAATTAAATAAACAAAACAAATGAATATATCATGAAAATATGTGTTCGTTGGGTTAGCAGCTGGAAGCTGGCAGGGTGGAAATGTAGCAGCCCTAAAGGTAAGCAGTCAACAAAAATGGAATCATCCATCAAAAAATGGAAACTAAAAAAAGCAACAACCAGTACTTTCAGTTTTGATTATTTTTATCTTAGAGAAACATAGCAATATTTTCATAAAACCTGAAATATCGTTACATGCAATGGGAATAGAAAAAAAAAAGATGTTAGCCTCTTGTCACTCAGTAAAGATGTAACCAATAATAATCTTCGTTGGCTTCTAAATCAAGTCAATCTGAAGCTTCTAATTAGAGAAGTTGTTGTGGCTGACTATAACACTAAGCACCCCATAAAGATTACACATTCTGACATCAATATATAAAAAAGACTTATTGAAGGAAAATAGTTGGGAACAACTACTCACTTAGTAATTCCTAATATCACATACAAAAGCAGCATTTGTTTTCCCCACTAAGAGAGAGTCAGATAGTACTGATAACACCAATTCGACATCATAGGAGTAATGGGGGTAGGCCACCTGCATCGCAAAAGTAATGACCCTATTATAATTTATAAACCACACGAGATATAAATGCCAAGATGTTTACAGATTCATGGATAGATGATATTGCACAGTATAGAAATAGGTATCTGGTACCTCTTCCATGGCAACCTGCTGGGAAGCTGCAGGACAAAAATAGCTGCGACGATAGAAAGGGTGGCTCACACATATTTTCGAGAACAAATGCAGAGCAACAATAAAGGAAATAGAAATAGGTGAAGGCCAATCATTAGGTCCATAGGAACGACATGCGACAATAATCAATCAAAGAAGGAAATAAATAGGAACCCCCAAAACTGAATATAATCACTGAATTTTTATGATACTAATCAAATATTTGGTATGCATATCTGCAACAGGACCAAGTAAATAATCTGGTAGAATAGGTATGTCATCCTATTTTCCAAAACAAAAGAGCATCAATGGTAAATAATCAGAAGGGCTTTTATTCACAATTTCCATGTAATAGTTTTAGCAGAGCAGAAACCCAAGCATACTCAGATCCAAAAGGAACAGGAGAGCCAAAAAAATTGATCGCTGACAACCAAGCATGTAACAATGTAATCTCTGACAATAGGAGCTGTGTTCAGAGCCAACTATATATAGCTAGAAGAGAAGCAATGATCACAGTCATACATTTAAGAAGAACATGAGTGGAACATAAGATAGGCAAGGTAAACATTAGAATTTTTTCAAGCAGTTTTATTGTTTCTTTTCTACCATTGGGCTTGCAATTAGTTGAAATAATATCACACATACACTCCTGCAATAGATGAAGACTGATCTGGTAAAATTAAACCTTAGCATCAGATGAAAAGCAACTGAAAGAAGCATATCATTTCTTAATCCAAATCTAATGGCAGCAAAGAGCACAGCAGATTCACGGCGAAATTGAACATGGCTCAAACAACCTAACCCTAACCCTAACACAAGGGCTAATGGTGAGTGTCACCTGCGAGGACCTGCGCGGAGAGGAGACGTGGAGACGGAGGAAGAGAGGCAGGGGAGGGGGCCGCCGGCGCCGTCGCGCCGCCCGCCCATGCTGGCCGCCGCGCCGGCCGACCGCGCTGCCGTCGCGCCATGCGCCACCACCAGGAAGTTCGTGAGAGGAAGGAGAGGGAGAGGGGGGGGGGGAGGAGAGGGGCGGGGGCCGCCGGCGCGCATCCCGCGGGGGCGCCGTCGCCATGGCCGCCGTTGACGGGAGAGACGAGGGAGAGGGCGCGGGCGTGAGTGGAGAGGCCGGTGTTTTTTTTTTTTTTTTTTTTTTTTTTTTTAAGAAAGGGGAGGGGCGTATATATTTGGTGGCTATTAGGGTGACGTGGCCTGTTTGTGGCCAAGTGAAGAAAGCGGGCGGTTAAATGTAAAAAAGGGCACGAAAATCCAAATTTTCTCTTCTTCGGGATAGGAAGTCGGTAAATACGCGGGGTAAAGTGTAAAAAAAGTAAAACTATTTTACTTTACTGTTACAGCAGGACTTGTGGGGCCGCAATGCCATTTTCAAGAAACAGAAGGGCCTATCCGAAAAAAAATCCGGACCAATCAAATCTTTCTAGGCGACGTGGATGGGCTCCTTTGGGCTCAAAAACTTTGCTCCACACGGTTTTTTAAAGTGGTAAAAACATAAAATGTGCAAAAATAAGACCGATATATTTGTAAGACGCATTTTTAAGAGTGATATTCGAGTAAGTTACAAACCGAAAGGATGGTAAATATGTAAAATCCCATTTTTATGCTCCGGAAATTTCGTAAAACAGTTTTCTTGTCCTTAAAAAAGTTCACGGTGTCATGACCCGTACACGTGCATCGCCTTGGATTTGAATTTGTATTGAAAATGCTTTTGATTTCTTGGCCCCCGTTTGAAACGGGGCCGGTTGCTAATTCTTTTGAGTTGAGGCTGTCTCAACGGATGGGACAGGCATTTGCTTGGTTTAGGTGATATACGTGATAATTTACGTGATGTAAAACTACTCATCTCCAACGGCGTGAGCAGCTGCGGACCGAAACCTCATCCACCGGACTTCTCTCTCACCCAATCGCGGGCTCCGTTGCCTGCTCCTCGCCACGCCAGCAGCGTTCGCCGTAGCGTCATTAGCCCACGCCCTTCAGCACTTCGCCGCGGCCCGTCTTGCGCGCTCGCGCGCGCCCGAGCGTGCGGCGTGTCTGCGTCGCGACAGCCGCGCTCTTTCTATGGCTATGCGCTCTCACTCGGACGCTTCGCTGCGACCGCTTCGTCAGCGCCGCCCGACTCTCGGTTGAGCCCGAAACTCCCGCGGCGGCGGCGCCGCGTGAGCACCGCGGCTTTCCCGCAGCGCGCCCGGCCTTCCGCTGCGCCCCTTGGCTTCGCCGTCGGCCGCGTGCCGTCCGCCCTTGGCTTCGAGCCGCCCAGCCGCCGCGCGAAAACTCGCTGCCTTGAGTGCGCGTCGGCGCCTCACCCCACCACCACCGCGGCAGCGAGAAGAGACGCAAGGCCGCGCGCTCGCGACCTTCTTGGCGCTGGCGAGCCGCAGCGTTGGCGGTGCCTGCCCCATGAGGGAGCTGCGCGGCTGCTGCGTTGTCAGCCCGTCGCCGTTTGCGGCCGCCGGCGGCTGCCGCCCTCGGCTCCGCCCGGGCGAACCCGTGCCGGCGCGGCCGGCCTCGGCTAACTTTGTGTCCGGCCTTACCGATCCACGCCCGCCTCGCCAGCGCCACGAGCTCGTCGTCCACGCGCGTGCCCGTTCGTGGAAGACGGAAGAAGGAATCGGTGAACCGTGACCCCGCTCTCCTCATCCGCCAGCGCGAAATTAGCGGCGCCGCCCGCCGCGTCAAGTGCCCGCGTGGGGAAGAGGGAGGAGCTCACGGGCGGGGTGGTGGTCTTGCGTGGGTTGCCATGCAACAAATCTGCGGCGAGCGGACGACGGATGTAACATCCCGCCTCGGGCCCGTTGAATAGCACTCACGCTGCGTAGCGCGGTGGGCGAGGGCCAAATTCGGTGCGCATGTAGCTCGGGGATGGAGTGTTTGCGAGTTACTGTAAGCCAGCGTCACTGTTCGTCCGAACGTTTAGTACCATCATCGGGAAGTGTGGAGTGACCAAACCAGGCTTAAAAACCGAGCCAAGGACGCGTAGTAACCTTCCGGTTAACCGTTTTGAACGGGCGAGGGCGAAAGTTCAAGCGGGTTGCTAAGCGGGTGGGACCACTCCCCTCGGTAGAGTGGGCTCGGCCGTCTTGGATGGATGTTACAACGGACGCCGGCGTGTGGGCGGAGGAGAGATTCTGCACGGCCACATATCATGTATGCATCGCTGGGATCGACGACGCATTTTGCTCGCCCTCTCTCCTCCCAACCCAAATAGGCATCACTTTTAACTACTGTTGGAGGTTGTTTTTGACATGCAAAATCACTGTGAGCTATGCAATTTGGAGTTTTGCCAACTCTGTTGGAGACGACCGAGCCTATGTTTTTCTGGGCGTCGCCTAGTCATCCTTTTCGAGGCCAATGCCGCGGGAAGAAACAACACCGAAAAAAGCGATCCCAAGACGCCGCTAAGCCGTGGAAAAAAAAAGACGACGCAATGCTTTCGTGCGGGAAAAAGCAGCGAGCGCCACGCCTACACCTCCGCCAAAAGCCCTAATTCTTCATCGGTTTGAGAGAGTGAGAGAGGGAAAGGGAAAGGAAGGAGAGAGGAGAGGGCAGTGACGCACCTCAAATCCGGCAGCGGCGCAGGTGACTTTCCCTGCGCGTGCCCATCTGTCTGCACGAGGCGTCCTGTCGGGGCGACTCTGCTCCACACCGCGACTACTCCATTTGACCGCCTTGAGCGCCCATCCGCTATGTCCACGCCTAGGGGAGGAAGAGGTCGGGGGGGGGGCAGCGACCGCGGGAGCCGGGGTAAAAGAGAGAGGTTGTCGGGTCACACAGGTATGAGGAGTTATGCCTGATTTTGTGATTCGTTCCTCTCTTACTTTTCAAATTACTCCATTCATCATTTTGGATATTTTAGATACACATTTTTTTTTTTTTTTTTCTATGCATCCACTAATATCTAGATAATAAGATAAAAAATGACTTATAATTTGGAACGAAAAAAAGTAATATCTACTAATATCAGTAATTTGGGCGCGCGGCGATTGGCGAGGGACGGCGCATCCTCCAGGTCCGCCCACGCCGAGGTCGCTGGAGGAAGGAACGGTACCCGGCGAACCTTCACCGATCGCGCGCGAACAAGATACGCGTGAGATAGGAACGTTGCGAGTGCGGAAATATACGTGTGATGGGGGAATTTTTCCGCGTGCCCAAAGATTAGGAGGTCATATAAGGTACTGTTGGAGTTTTTTATTTCCCAAAATACAAGGATTGGGAGGTCATATAGGGTACTATTGGAGTTGCTCTTAGACCACACGATCGGAGTACATAACACATGTTGCATACATTCACGTATATATGGAGATGTACAAAATCAGTATATTTGTATACTTGTATTTGGGACTATATCCATATACTTGAACCAAAAAAATAAGTATATATTTGCAACCCAGCCGGCGGTCAACTTGTTTCTATGCAATCGAGCGCCA